>PVHX01000205.1:249638-374606 GCA_004024805.1 Geosciurus inauris | reverse complement strand
TCTGTATTTCAGTAGTGTCTGTCGTGATATTTCCTTTTTCATCACGAATTTTAGTAATTTGGGTTTTCTCCCTCCTCCTTTTCATTAGGGTGGCTAAGGGTTTGTCAATTTTGTTTATTTTTTCAAAGAACCAGCTTTTTGTTTTGTCAATTTTTTGAATTGTTTCTTTTGTTTCAATTTCATTGATTTCAGCCCTGATTTTGATTATTTCCTGTCTGCTACTGCTTTTGGTGTTAATTTGTTTTTCCTTCTCTAAGGCTTTGAGACAGAGAGTCAATTCATTTATTTGTTGACTTTTACTTCTTCTAATGAATGAGTTTAGTGCTATGAACTTTCCTCTTAGCACTGCCTTCATGGCATCCCAGAGATTTTGATATGTTGTATCAGAGTTTTCATTTGCCTCTAAGAATTATTTTATCTCTTCCTTGATGTCTTCTGTTATCCATGCATCATTCAATAGCATATTATTTAGTTTCCAGGTGATGGAGTAGTTTCTGTTTTTTACTCTGTCATTGATTTGTAATTTTATTCCATTGTGGTCAGATAGCATGCATGGTAGAATCTCTATTTTTTTGTATTTGCTAAGACTGGCTTTGTGACATAACATGTGATCTATTTTGGAAAAGGATCCATGTGCTGCTGAGAAAAAAATGTATTTGCTCATTGATGGATGGAACACTCTATATATGTCTGTTAAGTCTAAATTATTGATAGTTTCATTGAGATCTATGGTTTCTTTATTAAGTTTTTGTTTGGAAGATCTATCCAATGGTGAGAGAGCTGTGTTAAAGTCTCCAAGTATTATTGTGTTGTGGTCTATTTGATTCTTGTATTTGAGAAGGACTTGTTTCATATACGTAGAAGCCCCATTATTTGGGGCATAGATATTGATGATTTTTATGTGTTATTGATGTATGATTCCCTCAAGAAGTATGAAATGCCCTTCTTTATCTCTTTTCACCATCTTTGGTTTGAAGTCCACTTTATTTGATAGGAGGATGGAAACTCCTGCTTGTTTGTGGGGTCCATGTGAGTGATATGCTTTTTCCCACCCTTTCACTTTCAGTTTGTGGATGTCTTTTCCTGTGAGATGAATCTCTTGAAGACGCATATTGTTGGGTCTTTTTTTTTAATCGAGTCTGTCAGTCTATGTCTTTTAATTGGTACATTTAGGCCATTCGCATTTAGGGTTATTATTGAAATATGATTTGTAATTCCAGTCATTTTGGTTTGCTTTTGGTTTTTACCTTGACTTGTTTTCTCTTTTGAATGGTCTTTCCTCTAGTGTAGTTCCTCTCTTTGTAAATTTTCATTGTTGGTTATCCTTTCCTTTTCATGGAATATTTTGCCAAGAATGCTGTGTAGTGCAGGCTTTTTTGCTGTAAATTCTTTTAACTTATGTTTATCATGGAATTTTTATTTCGCCATCAAATCTGAAGCTCAATTTTGCTGGATATAGGATTCTTGGTTGGCAACCTTGTCTTTCAGGGCTTGGAATATGTTATTCCATGATCTCCTGGCTTTTAGCATCTGGGTTGAAAAATCTGCTGAGGTACGAATTGATCTCCCCTTGTATGTAATCTGGTTCCTCTCTCTTGCGGCCTTCAAAATTCTATCCTTATTCTGTATGTTGGGCATTTTCGTTATAATGTGCCTTGGTGTAGACCTGTTGAAATTTTGTATGTTTGGTGTCCTGTAAGACTCTTGTATTTGATTTTCCATTTCATTTTTCATATTTGGGAAATTTTCTGATATTATTTCATTGAAGAGATTGTGCATTCCTTTGGTTTGAAATTCTGAGCCTTCTTCTATCCCAATAAATCTTAGATTTGGTCTTTTGATGCTGTCCCATATTTCTTATATGTTCTGTTCATGATTTTTTACCATCTTCACTGTATGATCAAGTTTATTTTCAGTGTTTTATATCTTGTCTTCATTATCTGAGGTTCTGTCTTCCAGGTGATCTAGTCTACTGGTGATGTTTTCTATTGAGTTTTTATTTGATTTATTGTTTCGTTCATTTCAAGTATTTCATATTGTTTTTTTTTTCACAATCTCTAGCTCTTTCTTAAAGTAATCTTTTGCTCCTTGTAATTGCTTTCTTATCTCTTTGTTAGAATGATCGATGGTTGCTTTTATTTGCTCTCCTATTTCTTTGTTGGATTGATCAATTTTTGCCTGTAATTGTTCACTTGTATCATTCTTTAGTTCATTGATCATTTTAATTATGTACATTCTGAATTCTTTCTCTGACATTTCAACAACTGTGTTGTCAATGGATTCTGTTACAGTGGTATCCAGGCTTATTTGGGGTACTTTCTTCCCGTGTTTTTTCATGTTGATTGTGTATCTTCCTTTCTTGAAATACCAATCTGAGGTATTGTGGCTTCTATCCTATAATCTTGTATTGACACTCCAGATTACCTGTGTCTCACCTTGGAGCTACTTCTGTTCCCCTAGTGTCCCCAGATTGGCACTACTGCCACTAAAGTTGGTGGAGGAGGTAGTGGTTGTACTTCTAGAGGGCTGTGGGAGTGGCCTTGGCTGGGCTCCTGAGGCGGTCCCTGAGCGCTGTTTTGTCCCTCTCTTACACTCCTGCTGGTGAACAGGAACTCTGGAGTGAAACTGGAGGCAGGCCCAGGTCTCACTTAGGCAGGGTCACAAGCAGGAGAATCTGTGTGCGACCCTTACAGTGAGTGTGAGCTCCCCTGGGGCTGGAGTCTAACAGGCTCTTGTCTGCCTTCGACTGGGCACCCCTAGCATTCCCTAAGGGAAGTTTTGTACCTTCTGTCTCCCTGACTACAGGAACTCTGGAGCGGAACTGAGGGGGGCCCAGAGCGCACTTGGGTTGGGCGTCTTCATGGTAGGATCTCTGCAGGCCACTCTTACAACTGGGTGTGCCTTCCTCTGTGGCTAGCGGCTGGCAGCCCCTGGTCTCCTGTTGGCTGGACACCCATGGAGTTTACTGAGGGTGGATCTAGGCCTTCTGCGGCTCTTGCCGGTCCACAAGAACTCTGGAGCAGAACTGAGGTGGGCCCAGGCTGCCCTTGGGCAGGGCTGCCTCTGCTGGGGTCTCTGGAGCGACTCTTGCCCTGAATTTGGGCTCCCCAGTGGCTAGAGGTTGCAGTCCCTGGTCTCCCTTTGGCTGGACAGCTGTGGAGGTTCCTGGGGGTGGATCAGGGCCCTCTGTGGCTCCTGCCGGTCCACAGGAACTCTGAAGCAGAACTCTGTGTACCTCCAAATTTACATGTTGACGCCCAGTCTCCACTATCTTAGAATGTGACTACATTTAGAGATAAAGCCTTTAAAGATTAAATTGAACGTCTTTAAAAATTATGTTAAAATGAGACAAATATGACTGGTTCCCTTTTAAGAACAGGAACTTGGACACAAAAAGAGATTTCAAGGGTGCTCATGCATAGATAGATAGCCATGGGAAGAAGCAGTAAGAGGGTAGCTGTGTGCAAGCTAAGAAGAGAGGCCCCAGATGTCAAAGCTGCTGACACCATAGTCATGGGCTCCTAGCCTGCAGGACTATGAGATGATGAATGTCTATTGTTTAAGCCACCCATTCTGTGGTATTTGTTATGGCAGCCCTAGCAAATTAATACAAGGAGAGTGACTTGTCCAGAGGACACACAACTGATGAGTGTGTGGAATTTAAGTAGAATTTAGGTTTTGGAACTATATTGCACAAAATTTATTGCTCTGTCTTATTGTTATTTTCTATGGGATCCCGTTTCTATCATGCCTGAATGATTCCTTGAACTTATTTGTGGCTTTCTCATCTTTCTTCTCATCTTCTTAATGTGGTTATTTGCTGGTGGCTGGTTCTGTGGTGACTTTATAGAATCCTGACATTTTGTCTGTTCTTGACCTTCAGAAGCTGATTCCTGATGTCAGACCTTAGGAGTTATTCTGTACTCATCTCAGATCTCATAATGATTGACATCAGCCTTCCATGAACTCAAGAACTCACATGTTTGAAAATGTGTCTGTAAGAAATGTTCAGCTCTTGTCTGGGCTGATGGAGAAGGAATTTGAAGGCAATGCCATGTTATCCTGTTCTCTGGCACCACTGCTTTCTGCTTTAAAATTCTGGATGTTATTAAAAAAACACCTTATTTTAGATAGTCTTTGTATTGATGAGGGAGATTCAGGAAATGTTATGACCATTGCTAGAGCAGTCATGCATGTGTGCTGAGCTCTGTAGGAACCTGGCTTGAGTCTGTTGTAATACCATCTGTGTCAGCCAGAGCTCCTGGAACATGAGCCTGAAAGAAAGCCAGAGTCATAGGGAGGAGCCTGGGTAGCAGACATGCCTTGTGAATTTCTGCTCAGATCAGTAAGGAGGAGACTGTTTAAGCCCCTTCTCCTACTCCATGCAGTTCTTGAGGTGGAGACTATCAGTATGTATACCTCATTCCTATGTCTCAGAGGAGGGGATACATGTCCCTGGCAGGGCCATTCACAGTATGGTCTTGGGATGGTCATATAATTTACATTAGGTCAGTTGATGGATCTGTACCCCTGCACACAGGTTCTCTAGGGTCTCAAGAATGAGCATTTATACTAAGCAATGTCAAACACAGAGGAGATTGGGATAGAGTCCCCATTTTCTGCTGCAAGGACCTCTGTCCAGGGTTGCCCAGGCCTGTGTTTTCTGCTTTGAAGAAGCTGGCTTGCGAGAATGAAGTTGTTAGAAAAAGCAGGCATAGGCACTTAGTTTTTTGACCTCCTCTGGGCTGCATAAGAGTGGATCTTGGATCTGAAACACTCCCTTACAAAGATACAGAGACATCATAGCCTGCCCTGGGCTTATCACCTTGTATGGGACTTTCTTTCCCTGTTCAATGTGTACTCGTTTGTTCTGCTATGTGTGTGTGTGTGAGAGAGAGAGAGAGAAAGAGAGAGATAGCATCTGACTGACCTCACTACTGTATCTATTTCCTATGGGGAATGGATGGCATTCTTCTGCAGCCCAGAGGAGTTTGTTGTGCAGGTCATTTGCCCTGTCTGAGCTGCCAGGAGGGACCTGCTGGCCCTGGAGGACTAACCCCCATTATGGAAGCCTATCTTGCTCTTTTCTCCTATGTGAGTAAAGTGGTCAATCAAGTGCTTGCCTGTGTTATCTTTGTTGGCTCCAATATCAAGATATGGTGGACAGAGGTGCTTAGAATTCTACCCTTGAAGACAGGCAGCAGAGTCAAGTGCAAAGAAAACTTAAAGCAAATATGGTATTAGTGTTCTCTCCCCTGGACCTAATCTTCCTTTAGGCTAGGATTGTTCACATATTTTCTGATTTTGTTAAGTTAGCTATTTCCCATTTTTGGCTTCATCTATTTTACGTTGGGTATTTGCCACCTGAAACAGAGCGTGGTGTCTGGAATAATATATTTGGTCCCCTGTGACACCAGTGTATGTGCAGAAGTCTTGGTGCTTTACAACGATCTTAGTAAGTGCATAAAGACTTCCTCAGTGGAGGATTTCTTGTGGTGTGAACTTAGTCTCATAGTTGTGGCTTGACCCGGGGCCTAGTAGAAGTGGCTTAGCCTGTTCCCATAAGCAAGTAGAGGAGAATAATGTGGAGTTACAGTAAGTGTGGATTATTGAGGCCTGTGCCTATCAGGTAAAAAAAAAAAAAAAAAAAAAAAGTTGGACTTTTCAGGAGGAGATAGAGAGCAATTTAAGATATTTGACCAGGGCAGTGACACAATCAGAGTCACTTCCTGAGTTTAGGGAGATTAATTTGATAGAAATGTACAAGACAGATCAGAAACTAGAGGGGGTGAGTAATGGTGAACTAGATAATTTTACTGAAATAACCCTTCCATTCAGTAACTAAAATAGCTGGAAAATCTAAAAGTCATTTTCTTTGAAGCCTTGAAGTACTAAAAAGGTGGTTAGGAACAACAGCTAAGATCTTGGTAGCGATGAGACTAGAGAGGTGAGATCATCACCCGAAACCACTTTGTTCTTGAGGACATTTGCTGAACTTAAAGAGATACCTTCTGCGGGTTGTTTTCCTTTTGGCTCTCCACTCCATTTCTGTCTCTCTGCTCTGTGTCTCAAGGGTACAGAGTGACATTTCCCAGGCTCCCTTGTGATCTGAGTTCCAGTCAGGTTCCTGCAATGGGCAACACTAGTGGAAGGTGAGAGAAGGGATGTGAAGATAAAAATTAGTCCTGATTGAGACTGCAGAGACACCCTGTCCTGCCATTTATCAGGTTAGGACAGCAGCCAGAGGGAAAGCCACCTGCAAAGCCAATGGGAAACAGGATTTCTCCATGGCCATTCTGCCTGTGTAAAATATCGCTCCACCTTCTTTCAATTGCTATTGCTTTCTTACTCAGTGGAAAATATTTTTCTCTCACATCATTTCTGGTTTGGAATTACATCTGTAAGCATGAAACATCTCACTTTAGCCTGAAGGATCTTAACCACTTTGATAGAGAAAAGCAACAGTGAAATCTAATCCACATACAATTCCAGGTAAGTGATTTCTGGACACGACATTCCATGTTCATCTTCACTTTCTGGTTTCCAAGAAAACAGGAACTCAAACCCATTTTGCAGCCCAGACACGATATCAAACGCTTTTCTCATCCTTCCTTTGCTTTGAGTCGATCCAAACGTTGCTTCATTTAAATGTCACCTAGATGCATCCTTGCCCCCAATCTGCCAGTACCTCCATTTCCCCTGCTGTTTGGGGAGATGCTCCATGGTTCCTCTAGAGCTTTCCCTTGTTGCAACAGGACAGTAAATCTGACTGGGGAGAATTATAGGTTTGCTTCTGGTGCTCTTAGGCTGCTATTTTTCTAGTTCTGACATTGACTTATCGTAGGCTCCTACAGTTTGGTGTCCATTTCTGCAGCATCCAGGGGCTAACTCCCGAGCTTCTGATGAGAAATGGAATCTGTTTCAATGACAGTGAAAGTAGCAACAGCAATTTGTATGGATTGGGGAGGGGGCTACATCCAGGGGATGAAGCAGCTCTCTCCCTGGATATCATCCTTTTTTTTTTTTTTATTTGTTTGTTTCTCCAGTTCTCCAATATTTTTATAACCAGCTTTCTCATTACACAAGCAGCTAAGTCCCTCTTTGCTAGGGAAAAAAATGTATGTATATAGAGATAGTTTTCTTTTTTCTCATGTCTCTAGCTAATATGACATCTGCATGCCTGAGCTGCACTCTGGCAGCTTTCTGAGACTAGAGAGAGGAAAGGGGAAGAAAAAAAAAAAGGAATCCAGCATCTGCCCAGGATGTCACTCTGGGAAGCAGGAGTTAATCGGAAATAAAACTGCTCTCACATGCACCACAGTTGGCTCCAGGCCTCTGGGTGCACCGCAAAACCTTAAGCCTTGCAATTGGATTAGGATGGTCCTGGATGACTTGAGCCCCCTAGGCTTGTGAAATTAATCAGTTTTGGAAATTCTCAATCTCATATTATCAAATGTTGCTTTTGCTGCTTTTGGGGGAATAAGAGTCAATTGCTTGTGGCACATTTTCACTGTGTGTTATCTGTCTACCGCTTTTTCTGTAGTTGCCATCCTTTTGTCCAGGGTTAATCTCGATATTTTCTATTTCTGAAATAGTGTGTGTAGAGTTGAATGTTATTTATTAAATATTTATTTGATAAAAATACTCCAGCCAGGCATAGAGATGTATGCCTGTAATTACAAAGGCTTAGGAGGCTGAGGCAGGAAGAGCACAGGTTCAAAGCCACCCTCAGCAACTTAGCAAGGCTCTGTCTCAAAATAAAAAAATAAAAAGGGCTGGGAATATGGCTCAGTGGTTAAGCGTCCCTGGGTTCAATCCCAATTGGTACCAGGTACCAATCCTGGTACCAAAAACAAACAAACAAAACAAACAAAACAAAACACTATCTTGGTCTAGAGTTTTCTCTATGGGAAGGGATTTAATTATGGATTAAATTTTCTTTTGTTGACATAGGACCATTAAGGTTATCTTTGTGATCCTAAATGAGTTTTTGTAATTTGTGTTATTAAAAGAAGTTGTCCAATGTATCTGGGTTGCAGGCTTGTTGGCCTAAATTTGTACAAAATATTCCCTTATTATCATTGAATGTCCACAGGCTCTCTACAGTTTTCTCTCTTTTCTCATTCCTGACGCTGATGATTTGTGTCTTTATTTTTTCTTGCTCAAACTAATGAGACTTACTAATTTTATTGATCTTTTCAAAAAATCAGGTTTTGTTCAGTTTTCTTTTTTATTGCAGGTTCATTTTTTATTTTCTGCTCTTTATCATTCTTTTCTTCCCTCTACTTTGAGTTCAGTTTGCCCTTGGTTTTCTGGTTTGATAGGTGGGATCTCAGGTCACTAATTCTAAGTTTTTCTTATTTTTGTAAACACAGGCATTTAAAAATAGTATTAATTTCTTTTTAAGCATTGATTTAGCTGCATTCCACAAATTTGATATGAATGATGCCTTCATTATTATTCAGTTCAAAATATTTTCTTGTTTCCCTTATGACTTCTTGTTTGACAAATGAGTTATTTAGACTAGGAATACAGTGTTTTACCAGTTTGAGCATTTCTCAATTATTTTATTGTGACTGGTTTCTAATTACATTTTTGTCAGAGCACACACTTCATATTTTAATCTACATTAAAGAGACTTGTTTTATGGTCAAACACATACAAATTTATTTTTGTGAATGTTTCATGTGAACCTGTAAAGAATGTAAATGAGACTTTGCTGTGTTTAGTGCTGTTTAAATATCAGTTAAGTCAAGTGGGTTGATGGTGCTGTGCAGATATAGTGTGTCTTTGCTATTTTGTATAGTTTGTTGTAGCAGTTGTTCAGAGAATGGTGTTAAAGTTTGCAACTATGATTATGGCAATGCCTATTTATCTTTTTAATTCTGTCAATTTTTTCTTTATGCATATTAAATCTCCTTATTAAGTGCAAACACATTTATGATTAAGTCTTTCATTTAGCAAATACTATTATTAGTGTGAAAAGTTGTCACTTTTGTGTCTGGTGATACTTTTTCCTTAAATCTATTTTATTTGATATTAATATTACATTATTATCCTGGTCTTTTTATACTTAGCATTTACTTAATGCATGCATCTGTTTTTCTTTCTTCTTTCTCTTTCTCTTTTCTTTTTTTGTACAGTGCTGAGGATTAAACACAGGGCTGTGCTCATGCTAGGCAAGTGCTCTACCACTGAGCTGCATCCACAGCCTGATATATATATTCTTTTCTTCCATTTACTTTTAGCCTATTTGTATATTCATTTTTCAAGTTAGTCTTGTGTAGGTAGCATATAGATAGGTTTTGCTTCCTTTTTAATCGAGCTGATAAGTTCTTTTAATTGGAGTGTTTAGTCTATTTTTTAATATTTGCACGAAATAGTGATCTGGTTGCATTTGAACTTACATTTAATCTTTTAGTTATTATTGTACTTGTCTCTATGTTTACTCTCTCTGATCTTTCTTGCCATTTTCCATTAGTAGGATATATTTTAGAATTCTATTTTACTTTTCCTATTGCTTTTAGATATACTCTTTTGCATTTTAAGTAAACAATTACTCCAGAATTATATGTTTTTTTACAATTCTTTTTAAGCAAAATTGTAGCACTACACATACAATTCAAAAATCTTGCAACCATATTGCTCCAGTTCTGGAATTTAGTAGTAGGATTCAGTTCTAAAATATTTATTTGCTTATTTTGTAGCAATCCTATTTTTCCTTTGAGATTTTTCTGTCTTTGCAGTCACTGCATACATATTTTATTTTATTTCACCAAGGACAGTTATCATAGCTGCTTTAAAATCCTTGTCTGCCAGTTTGAACACAGCAGAATCAGGATCGGTGTACTTGATTTTCTTACCTTTTGAGAATGTATACCATTTTGGAGGGCTCTTACATGTTGGGTAGTTTTAGATTGCATGCTTAATATTACAAAGACAGTCTTGTATAGAGTCTGGATCTTGTCACTTTTTTTGAGTGATTGTTATTTTTTTATTTTAGCGAGCACCTATCTTGGCTGATCATCATCCATCCTTACCTGAGCTGCATTGAGTCTTTTTTACAAATGTGTGGTTCAGAGGTCAGTCAGCAATGTGTGTACACAGAATATGGAGACCCCATTTCTGACTCTTTTTCTTTTGGGATTCTCCCCACTCTCTTTGACAGTCATGTTTCTCCAGAATCAACTTTTAGGTTCTTCTGCCCAGAAAAACTGTGGTTTCTCATTGGCATTTTCTCACTGAGCTCACATTGTGTTAGCCAGATTTCCATTGGTGTGATAAAATACCTGAGAAAAGTCAACTTAAAGGAAGAAAGATTTGTTTTGGCTCCTGGTTTCAGAGATTTCAATCCAGGATCACTTGGCTCTGTTGTTGCTGGGCTGGGGGAGAGGCAGAGCATTGTGGTGGGAAACATGGTAGAGCAAAGCTCTTCACCAAATGGAAGCCAAGAAGTAAAGGAGCGGGGGAAGGGGTATGGGTCCTAAAATTCCTTTCAGAGGCGCATTCCCAATGATCTACTTCCTCCAACTAGGTTCCTAAAGTTTACACCACCTCCCAATAGCACCACCCACTGGAGACCAAGCTTCATCACATGAACTTTTGGGAGATTTAAAATCCAAACCAGAACACACTGTACCTACCTGCACACTTAGGTAGTGCTAGAGGCTATGGAAACAGAAGGTTATTTCACAGAGCTCTCTTCTTCCTTCTCTGGAGGTTGTTTTCATGTCTGTCTTTCCTAGACATCATAGCCTGCTGTCTCTGCACCACAAAGAGATCTCTGTCTTTGCTACACCCTGACATTAGAGCCTTTGTCAATGTTTATTTAGGGGACAGCTGTTGTGTAGCAGATTTGAGCAAAAGGGTAGACACATTAGTTCAGGCTTAGGAGAAGAAGTCCGCAGAGGGACCTTGGGTCACCTCCACAATGGTTCCAGTGTTCCTGAAAAGCAGCATGGAGTTACTATTTCTTTTCATCCTCCTCTCCTTTTCTTGACTTGATAATCCTTCTCTTTCCATTGTAGTCTGTAGATATGCTCAGGTCTCTCTGGTTTGAAAAACTTCTTTTTTTTTTTTTTTTGGTACTGGGGATTGAACTCAGGGGCACTCGACCACTGAGCCACATCCCCAGCCCTATTTTGTGTTTTATGTAGAGACAGGGTCTCACTGAGTTGCTTAGTACCTTGCCGTTGCTGAGACTGGCTTTGAACTCGCGATTCTCCTGTCTCAGCCTCCCAAAGTGCTGGGATTACAAGTGTGAGCCACTACGCCCAGCTTGAAAAACCTCTTTCTTCTTGGCAATCTACCTGATAAGATGTGCTTTCCTCTCCTCAGAGTCAGTTCTTGAGAACACTGTTTCTCATGGCATCCACATTTTAATATTCAATTTTATCCTTAAACTTCCCAGATCAGGCGTCTACCATTGACACTCAAATTGCCTTTGCTCAAGAGCACCATACACTACCAATCCCATTTTCACTTGGTGCAATTTCCCTGCTGCCTTTCCCACTGCAGTTCCATCTCTTTTCAGGTCATTTCCTGCCTCTCTTGACACTAGTTTTTAAATATTCATCAGAAATAACCTTTTTTCTGCTTTTTCATTCAATTTATATATTCCCAATGGTTTAATTTTCACGTCCCTCTCCCTTTTTAAGTTCTCCCTCGCTCTCCCTGGACAATCACATTTATGCCCATGGCCCCACTGCTGCCCTACCAATGGCTTTCATAACATTTTTTCCCAGCTGTCATTGCCTGCCTTGGCTGCCTGTCCTTCTGTAGCCACACTCTCCTGCACGCCTGCTCTCCCAGCATCCTCAGCTGTTTGAATTCTCCGGAACAATGTTGGCGTTTCCACTGCCTGAGATGCTCTTGTACATTTGCACATCTGGATGAAGCGTCCTTTCTTGATCTGAAGGTCTTTCTCCCTTAGAAGACACTTAGACGACTACTTCGTAGGGTTCCCGTGGAGTTTGTGTGTATTCTCACTTGTGACACTTCTTCCTTTGTAGTGGTACTTGTTCGTGAGTTTGTCTCCTTGCTGTGTTGCTAGACTCTTGAGAACAGGGCTGATGTTATTTTATTTCTGTTCTCCTTGCCTTCTCTATAACCAATTAGTAGTAGATAATATTTGTTGAACAAATAAGTGAATGGATGAATGAAAAGGTGAATGAACACTTTGAGAAAGAGAATGATGAGAAAAGGAAGTGAGATGGGAAGAAAAATAGCAGTACAAATGACTAATGTGGATTCTGAAATTTACAGTTTGCAAAATGCTTTCTCCTAACATCCAACATAATTTTATTTACTGTTTCTAGTTTGTCGTCTAGCTACCATCACTATAATGTAATCTCATTGAGAACAAGGCTACTTTGTCTGATGTCCCCTAATGTTAGGACATTGCCTGGCACACAGCTGTTGCTTGGTAAATATTTATTGGATATTCTCATTTAACTCTCATAGCAAGCCCAAGAGTGAAGGCTGGCTATCATTTCTACTTAACAATGAAAAAATCGAGGCTCAGACTGCTCTTAAGTGGCTAGTCCAGGTTCCTTAGGTAAGAAGGCTGAGGCTCAAATCCAGCTTCAGATGTCAAAGCCCATTTTGTTCCCACTGTATTACTTGTACCACTCCCTGTTGTTAGCAGTGGAGACCAGATGTAAGAATTTCAAGGAGAGTGATGTAGGTCCCAGGGGAATTATGCTTTGTATGGAGGGAAGAGAGCCACCTAAGCCAATTTATTTATTTGCCTCTTTCTAGATTTTCAATTGGTGCATTATAGTGGTACATAGTGATTGGATTTGTCATTTCATAGTCAAGCATTCACACAATATGACAATATAATTTGGCCATTATCACTCCCCAGTACATACCTCCTGCGTGCCCTTCACCCTTGGTCCCACCCCTTAACTAATCTCCTTTTGATTTTCATGAGATCCTCATCCCGCTACCACTACCTTTCCTTTCCTCTTTCCTCTCTAGCGTCCACAAATGAGAGAAAGCATATGACCTTGACCTTCTAAGTTTGCTAAGCCAATTTCTTTATGGAAATTGTCAGGTCCTTTTTGTCAACTTCAACAGTTGTCAATTGTGATTGTGACCATGGAGAGCAGGGATGGGATGCGTGGTCTGAATTCCACAGGGCAGGGGAAGAGGATTTCCTCACTAGTGTGACTCCCTGACTCCGTCCTGATGAAACTTCGCTTTCCAGCATCCCAAAGCCTCAGCTGAATATCGCCTGCCCTTGCCATTACTTGGCAGCCCGTATTCACTATCAGAGACTCTGGGTCCAATGTATAATAAATGCAAAGTGGATTATTTAGATGATAAAAGTTTAAATTAGCGTATTCATTCTGAGATTGAAACAATGTGATATCGAATAAGAACTCATGCAAACGTCAGCCTTTTGTGTGTCTGTGGGCCTGTCCTTTACAGTAGGATCAATAGCAAATGCCTTGGGCTGATTGCAAAGCTCAGTTGCTGGCACAGAGGACAAACAGGCTTCAAGGCCACTGAGTGGAAGAAGCAGAAAGACTTGTATGAGCAGCCAGTTGAAAGAAATGCTCTTTGAAAGAAGCCAGAAACACTTTTTTTTTGTAGGGAGTCTTTTTTTTTTCTTCAGGGTCTGAGGATCATTAATCCCAGAAAGTTTTGGAAGTCAGGCCAAAAAGATGCTCTCTTAGCTGTCACAAAAATGCAAAAAGGATGTTACTGTTTCTGAGCATCATGTCAGAGTGGTGCTTGATTGAAGAATAAGAGCACCTTGCATCTTTGTTCACTTTTCCTCTGACCTTTCCACACCTTCTATCCTGCAAGGCTTATATTACTTGCTGCATAGTTTAATGCCTTGGGATGCCTTGAAGCAGTCATCTGGGAGAGTGAGAAATTTTGGTTGAGTATTGCTGGAGCAGAAACACTGGCTGCTAGAAAATAAGCCTGCAAACAATGTTATCCGCAGTTCCAAACATAGTGTCTAAAAAACCTGATTTCTGGCACCATTATCCACAGGTATTGATTCACTTGAGTCAAGTCCAGTAATCTTTGTTGATCCACTGGGGTCATGTCCAGCAAACTATGGTGACCGACCTAGTCAGACAATTACCAGCAACTTGGGTTTGGTGGTCCAAGTTGAATATACAGGAACAAGTTCTGCAGGGGATCTGATAGGTTTATCTCATTACCAGGTATAATGTGTTGAATGGCAACCCCCAAAAATGTGCCCATGTTTCATCCAAGGACCTTGTGGAAGTGATCTTATTTGGGAAAAGGCTCTTTGCAGATGTAGTAGTTAATGTAAGGATTTTGAAATGAGATTGTCCTGGATTATCTGAGCAGGCCTAAATCCAACAGGTGTTCTCATAGAAGAAACACAGATGAAAAGAATCAGAAGCATATGTGGGATTCAGACAGGGACTGGAGAGATGCAGCCAGAGCTCTGAGAAGCTGGAAGAAAGACAAGTTCCCTATAGCCTCTGGGGGATGTGCAGCCTTGCTGGTGTTTTTATTTCAGGCTTCTGGCCTATAAAACTGCGAGAAAATGAGTTTGTATTGTTTCAAGTCACTTAGTTTTTGGTAATTTGTCACAGCAATCCTAGGAAATTATTGTAACAGGCTAGGGAATTCAGACTCAGGCCACGTTACAGGCCCTTTAGGGACTAGGTAAAACTAGTGACTAGGGTTGGAAGGAGCTGGTTATGAGGATAAGACCTTCAGAAGGGGAATAGGTATAGAGGAGGGAATGCAGGTCCATGAAAGCTGGGTTGGCCAGGGCCTCATCCAGGCAATGATAATTACAAGTGTCCATTGATGGGCACATGGTTTATGTAACAAGCTCAGTTATTGTTGATGAAGGTAAATGGTGTTTCCCAAACTATGATATGGGTTGTGAAGTAAAGTGAGAAACTATATATATATATAGTTAAACTATATATATACTTTAGTTGAACTATATATATATATATATATGATAAAATATAGATAAACTATATATATAAAAGAATGAAATAAGGAATATCAGAGGGTACCACACATGGTCTGGGTAAGGATTCATATCATGAAAATACTGTCAGGAAACAGATGACACTCAAATTGAATAATTTGAGGTAAGATTAATAAAAAAGACTATTTGTGAAGACAAAAGCCACAAAAGATGTGCAGTATCTGGGCCTAATAATAACAGAGACCTGATCATCCTTAGGTATGAAGAGGTAAAGAGAAAGAAGCTTCCAGAATACTTAAGCAGAGGGCTGTCTGACAGGAGCTGTGATCTCCATAAGAGGAAGGCAGCTTGTCCCACACCAGCTGGTAGGTGTGGGCTGGTGCTGGTGCATGAAGTGCCCAGTCCTGCTCCTCCCCTGCCATCCACGTCTCCTGCTGTGATTTCCATTGGCCAAATCCACTTTTGGTCAGAGGACAAGAAAGCCCATAATAAGGTCCAATTGCACCAGCTGCCTGGGCAAGAGAGCAGGATGGAACCTCAGACCCTCCCTTTCCAATGACATTTCTGCAAATTTTTGCTCTCCTCAGAGCGCAATCATAGAAAAGACAGCTCTGAACCTGAACATCAGACATTCTAGACCCCAGTCTGGTTTTTGCCAGTAACAAGTTGGGCAATTTTGAGTGGATTGAATGGCTTCTGAGCTTCAACCACCTCATCATCAAAGCTGCAAAGCTTTATTGTGATCTAAAGAGAAGAGGCAAACAGGCTGGAGGGTCGAGATTCAGAAGAAAAGTAACAAGGGTGCAGGAGCCAGGATTTCCCCATCTTTTAAATTTCTTAAAATATACAGTGTTTATTTCCAATCTTTAGATTCTCCTCTTATCCTTCACAACATGCACACATACACACACAAACACACACACACACCCACACACCCACGAGGACCTCCCTGTCACAGAAAGATGGCAGAGCACCAGTTGTGTTTGTGAACATGAAGTTACACTTGAGCTCAGCAGAGCAACTCCCTAGACATTACTAGTCATGATGTTTGCACAGCGTGATTTCTAAAGCAGCACTGCAGATTCTAGGGAGGAACTGGAATGGGGCTCAGAGTATCTTTTAACTTTCCACACTTTGAGGAAAATAGATGTTAAGGGATTTAGAAAAACACCAAGTATGTATGCAAAGTTTAAAAATTTGTGTTCAAACGGCTTTTTCAAAGCCCCTGAACATCTGTTATCCTCAAGAGTAAGTAGACAGCCAGACACGGTGGTATATGCCTGTAATCCCAGCAGCTCCGGAGGCTCAGACAGGAGGACTGTGAGTTTGAAGGCAACCTCAGCAAAGGTGAGGCACTAAGCAACTCAGTGAAACCCTATCTCTAAATAAAATACAAAATAGGGTGAGGAGAACTTGGCTCAGTATGTGAGTACCACTGAGTTCAATCCCTGGTAACCACCCTCTCCCCCACAAAGAAAGACAAAGATATTCCTGCCTGTTATGAGTTGAATTGTATTCCCTAAAAGATATGTGAAGTCCTGACCCATGGTACCTGTGAATGTGACCTTATTTGAAAACAGGGTTTCTGCAGATGTAATCAAGTGAAAATGAGGTCATATTTGATTAGGCAGGATTCTAAATCCAATATAACTGATGTAATAAGAAGAGGAGGAAAGACATACAAGGAAGGAAGCCAGTGTGAAGAGACAAGGGGAAAATGCCATGTGATCATGGATACAGGGATTGAGTTATGTATCTATAGCACAAAGGATGCCAGGGACTATGAGTCATCACCAGAATCTAGGGGAGAAACATGAGACGGATTCTCCATCACAGCTTTCAGAGGGAAACAACCCTGTTGACAACTTGATTTTGGATTTCTAGCCTCCAGAACTGTAAGAGAATACATTTTTTGTTATGTTAAGCCACCCAGTTTGGTAGGGCACTTTGTTAGAGCAACCCTAGAAAATAATACAGTACCGGAGTTAGTATTTTTTTGTGTTACTATAACAAAATACCGAAGGCATAGTGCTTTGTAAAGTAAAAAGTTTTATTTGGCTTATGATTCTAGAGCCTGGAAGTTCCAAACAGTATGGCACTGGTATCCTGGTGAGGGACCCCTGGCTAGGTCTGAGCATGGCAGAGAAATGGAAAGGGAACTGTCCATAGGAAGAGGCATGTGTGTGAACAAGGAAGCATATCATCGTGGGAATGAATTGAGTCCTGTGAAACTCAACCCACCTAAGATCAACAGTAATCCATTCATGAGGATGGAGCCCTGCTGATCTAATTACCTTCTACTGGGCCTCACCTCTTGAAGATTCTACTATCTCACACAGGCCTTTGTGGGACAAGCCATATCCAAACCATAATGGTGCCCTCATTTTACAGTTAAGGATTGTAGGGTAGTTTTAGCTGTCACCTGCTTCTATATAACATTTTTGATCTCAATATTTTGAAAGTTATGGATTTTAACATTTTATTATATAGCATAGTTTATCGGGCCCATATAATACAGTTAACACATGATCATGGTACCCAAATTTTCTCTTTTGAAAAATGATGAGGTTGGACTTGGTGGTAAAGGCCCTTTTGGTATATTCCCTTGCCCGAATACCTGGCTTTAAAACAAAGCCTCTGGGATTGAAGCTTGTTAAAAATGAAATCAGTTAGGCAGGTGGTAAGAGGGACCCATTTGAAACTCTGCCACCTGGAAACTGAAGATCGTTGGACACAAAAGCTCTTGGCCATGCTGAGGTTGATGGGGACTTGGCAACCCCATGACAGGGCCTGGCAATGTGGCGGGCAGGGAGAGTAGGATGCATGTAGATGCCTTTCTTTAGATGTGCTACTTTCACCTCCCCCAAGGTCTAGCCTGTGAGATCATACTACTTACAAGAGCAAGTGGCAGGTTATCTCAGGGACTCCTAGAGCCAGACTTCAGGTGGGACTTAGCCCAGCTGAGAAGCAGCCCTTCCTCCCTCTGAAAAGCAGCTCTTAGTTCCATGCGGTGCCCTGCCTGTCATCCACACAGACACAGCGTGCTGGTTTGTTTCCTTCTGTTCTCTTTTTCTTTTTCTCTGCAGCTCTTCACAGGGAGGGTTTGGCATGCAGCTCAGTTCCTGCTGTGATGGAGAATCGAACAAACTTGTCCCACTGATTGATTAAACACCACCAGCGAAACAAGACAGAATTCCTTGGCTCTGATTGTCCTCTGGGTTGGACTGGCTAATGAATGGAGTATGATTCAGTGCAGCCTCTGAGTGCCGCCTGTTGCCCCAGTTTGGGATTTGGGGGAGTCTTCTGCTTTGAGTCCGTCTTGGAAAGCAGTGGCTCTTGGGCTGAGGGATTGTCTTTTCTTTTCTTAGCGCTGTTGTTGCTCCCAAACCCTTTTCTACACAGTGTAGAGAGGAATGTGATCCCACCAACACCAGGTAGAAGCAGCAGCAGTGAAGCCGCCTACTAGGAAGAAATGGGGAATGGTGGGCTCTTCTCATCCTTGACATTTGGGCTTATGTGTTCCAAACTGAGACCAAACCAGGACCCTCTGAGTCTTATCTATGCCTGGTTCCCATTCAACAATGGGGCAGGGAAGAGCCTGCAAGCATTACATTATCTTTCTTACTAGGTTATGCTGACAAATGGAGCTTGATCCTTCATTTGTAAAATAAGGAGGTTGAAGTGCTTCTGTGTTAACTCTTTCCCACTGTATGTCCTCTCCTGTGGGCTCCCGGCTGCCCATCTCTTGGAATGTGCTTCTGTCCCCAAAACAAGAGCACGAGGAAGCTTGCCTCATGTCAGATTTCCCCGAGGGCACGATTGGAGGTGGAGATCTGGATTGTTGCTTTATGTTTCCCTTAAAGGACTCCCAGCCTGCTTCCAAATCTGAACAGATGGATACCTGCCTTCTCACAAAGCTGGCCTGGTCATCTTGGATTTCTGACCGCAGTCTGCTTTGGCCTCTGGTGACTTCATATCCAATACTAGCGCCAGACTCTGTGGGGATGTGTAGTTGCATCACCAGCTCCACACGCCATACTTGGCACATACTCCTTGGTATATAGGTGTATTTTCTACTCCAGTAGCAAGTTCTGGGCTTTCCTAGAGGAACTTTGCCTGCTGAGTCTAGTATCTCATGTGTATCCTCCTGACTTCCTCCCAGAGATCAGAGGTCAATTTTCCAGATCTGGGGCTGATCTCTGAGCTGGGTAGTTATAGGGACAGTTTATAAAGCTGACAGGAATGGGAAGTCCAGTCCATTAGTGATGGCAGGGGTAGGTAAATGAGGAGTGATGCTATAGGAAACAACAAGCTGTGCCCTGGACATACAGGGAGTCTGTATTGGGGGCTCAGGGACAGGTAGGAAGGGTCTCCCTCATGGGGTTCTAGAGGCAGGACTCAAGTTCCAGTAAGAATATAAGAGAAAGGCAGGACTGGAACCTCTGCATGGGAGGATGAGATCTGAACCTTCTCTTAGACTAAGCACAAGGCTTAGTTTTAGGGAGTGAGGTTATAGGAAGTCAGTTATAATTTGGGTCCCTTCAAAGTTTATGTTGAAATCTTAACCCTGAGCTCTGGGAATATGACTTTACTTGGAATAGGGTCTTTACAGATGTAATTAAGTTAAATAAGGTTCTATGTTATTAGGGTGGTCCCTATATGAATGTGACTGATGGATGTCTTTGTAAAGAGGGGCATCTATCTGGACAGACACTTAGGGAAGAAAGCTATATGGAGCAGAGACTGGAGTCATGTGCCTACTAGCTAAGGGATGCCAA
Source organism: Geosciurus inauris (assembly GCA_004024805.1). Taxonomy (NCBI): domain Eukaryota; kingdom Metazoa; phylum Chordata; class Mammalia; order Rodentia; family Sciuridae; genus Geosciurus; species Geosciurus inauris. The sequence continues at coordinate 354,890 of PVHX01000205.1, read as the reverse complement.
GGCTTACTGGAGACTGCCAAGAGCTAAGAGAGAAGCACTGAGCAAATGATCCCTGATAGCACCCGGAAGGACTAACCCATGTTGATTTCAGACTTCTGCCCTCCAGAACTGTGAATGACTACTTTTGTTTTAAGCCGCCCAGTTTGTGGTCACTTGTTTTAAATTCCCTAGGAAACTAATACAGTAACTAGGCTCATCTAATGTTCAATCACTATATTGCTGGACTGGTTCTTCTTATTTTTTCTTGCAGAGGATTGGACTGACTTAAAAAACTGACAGAGGGTTGAACCAAAAGGTGTGATTGTCTTCAAGTGTTCTCAACTGCTAAATGTAGCTGGGCTGTTGAGAAGGTGGCTACGGCTACATATTACCAAGACATAATGACCAAGATGGGATGTGTTCACGATGGGCTGATTCTCCTTTTCAACACCTACTTCCTCTGTGCTTTAAGGCATTCTTATTCTTTTATCCCAATTCCTTCATCTCTCCCCAACACACAGATTGAGAAACACTGTTAGAGGAATGTGGGGGCAAAGGGATAAGAGAATTACTTCATCTGATTCCCTATCTCAGGGAAATGCTAGATGATAAAACAAACCCTGGAGTGTTTGTATCTTGCATAATAAGTACTCTTTGCTCACAAAGATAGTGATCTAGTGCTAGTGTTCCTGGACAACAGGCTGTTCTCCACACAGTGATTCAGGGATCCAGGTTCCTACCATGGCTTACATCCTCTGTGGCCTTGGAGTTCTTTGCTGTGGATTACTGAGGGTGTGTAAAAGCTCCATGCACTTCTCAAAAGCCATGATCTGAAAATGAAAGATTGTCATGTCCTTCATATTCTTCTGGGAGAGATAGAAGAATTTTTGGCCTTATCTGGATACAAATAGAATTACTAGAATATGTGGTGGCTAGCTGTTGTCTACTTTCCAGCCACACTCCCACTGTGATGGGCACACATTTTGTTGACCAGCTATTTATATCTCTGTCATGTCATTAACATAGTTCTCAAAATTTCACAACATAGATCTCAGAAGCTTCCTTCTCCATTTTGTTCAAATTTTTATATAACAAGTAATAAGATTACGAACTAGCTAATGTAAAAAAAAAAGAGAGAGAGAGATGAAAAATTTGAATTAGACCTGTGTTTGAATCCTGGTGCTTACATTTAATAATTATGTAAGTCTTGGGCAATTTACTTGAATTCTATGGACTTCAACTTCCAGATCTGCAAAATAGGGATAATAGTATTACCTTACAAGGTTGATGGTTACAAATGCTCATTAAGTAGTAGATTTTATTTTAGTCTTAATAAAATTATTGCCAATAGATTTTTTTTTTTTTTAGTACTGGAGGTTGAACTCAGGGGCACTCGACCACTGAGTCACATCCCCAGCCCTATTTTGTGTTTTATGTAGAGACAGGGTCTCACTGAGTTGCTTAGTGCCTCGCTGTTGCTGAGGCTGGCTTCGAACTCACGATTCTCCTGTCTCAGCCTCCCTAAGTGCTGGTATTACAGGCTTGTGCCACCACGCCTGGTGATTGATTTTTGTCATTAATATTTTGTTGTCAAATTCATCATTTCTTTAAGTTTGAGACTTTTTTCTGTATCCTAACTCAATTTTCACCTATTAGAAATTTAGTTTTAGAAGGCCCTGGAGGTGATCCTATCTGATTTCTGGGGACAATTCATGTTTTTTTTTTCAAGGTCATGACAGTTATTATTGGCAGAGATAAAACTAAATCATTAGTCTTTTCACTTATATTTCAGGGTGCTTTCCTTTTTTTTTCCCTATAAAATTCATTGAAAGTTGAGCACACTGAAAATATAGCTTCCAATTTGGAACTTTTGAATGTCCCATTTTTCTGGTTTGGCCAGACATAATTTTGGGGCTAGCTGTCATTTTCCTGAATTCCCTGTCAATTTTAGTATTACAGTGCTGGAATTATCTCAAAAAACAAAAAAATGAGTTTTGTTGTTTCTAGAGAATTTACTTCTGCACAGTTATGAAAAATGTGACTTTCAATTGATTTTTTTCCTGAGGGGGAAAAAAAAAGACAGTGCTTTAGAAGACATGAAAAATATGTTCCTTATATGCTATATTCGAAACAAAAATTTTCCTCTTACTCTTTCCTTTCCAAATGATTGGGCTTCCTTTTGCTGAGTGGTTTTCTGACTATTAAGAACATGCCATCTCTGTGTGCTGTGGGTGTGTGTTTCTCCTTCAGTGAGCACATTATAGTAGTCTAGAGAGAAGATCCTATATGACTCAGCAATGTCACTTTGAGGGAACTGAATTTCTGACAGTTATTGCCATAAAGGTACGAGCCTGCAGCTCTGGTCCCGTGTTGATGGAGTAAGAGGAACAAGTGGTCACTGCAGATGTGCTCTGTACTTAGGAATTGGAGCCCGTGACCTGGCCACAGCCCTGTCCTTTCTTTTTTCTTTAAAGGGTGGTCTTTGCTAACACTAGTAGTAGGTAATCTGGAAATATAATTTTTTTTTTTCATTTTGTACTTTGAAGGAGTCTTCCAGTTCCTAAGCAATTCAAGATGAGGTGAGGATCCTTTTCCAGCCTCACCAGACTTCTCCAGATCGAGTGCTCTGGATTATGGAAAGGTATCAAGGATCTTAGGCACAGAGAACCTGAGGACTGTAATGTCAGACGTAGGAACTGTCACCAGCAAATTCCTCTGTACTGTACTTCCAAAGGGTGTTCAGGCTTAGGCCTTTGGAGGGAGGATACCCCTTCTCTTGTCTCTGTTTTTCCCTCATTTTCGTGTATCTTCTATTTAAAACCATCGGTCTGGATCCCTCCATCCTCTGTTTCCAGTGCCTTCTCCTTCCCACCCCTCCTCCAGGAGATGGGGGATCCTTGGTCCCTCCCTTCCCTGTACATTAGAAGCTTCTGTTTTCAGCCAGTTATTAATATAAGCTTTCCTCGGCTTAGCTACGATAGATTGAGAATAATGGGTTCTGGCCTCAATAATGACAGACCGTTTTCTCATTTCTATCTCGGAAGCAATGACACGTTTCCAAAGTGCAAGTTCGACAAGACATACAATCTAATAATCTGTCAGGGGGAGTCCTGGAGTTAGTATGGACTTAACTTTGCATCTTTTGAAATACTTAACATCATTCTGTTAAGAAGTTGACTACTTCTTTAAGCTTCTCTTGCCTTACCAGAGTATCCTCTCCTGACTTACTATGAATGTCGGGCACATTTATCTTGCCATTCAGAAACCAAGCCACTAATTCTGATTATTCTCTTATATGCAAATATGTTCCCAATTATAGTGACCAGAGTGGGGTTACTTCCTGTTCATCTTCCCTCATGATAATACAAAAATTATGACATGGACCAATACTTAGAGTACATAGATTGGAAAGGTGTATTTCTTCTGATTTCTATTGCGGCAAATGACAGAAAATTAACTGAGATTAATTGGGAAGAAGAAAGGATTAATTCATGTAAATGGTAATTTCAAAGGAAGTGCATTTAGCTTCAGGCATGACTGGATCCAGGAGTATTGAGCAATATAATCTTTATTTTCCCATCTCTCAGCTCTACTTGCTTGCCTTGTCTTTTGCATATGTTAGTATCACATCTGCTGGCAGTTCCAGGGCTGTGCTGTTGTTATGATTCACAAAACCTCTTAGACAATGGCTCCAGAAATCATCTCATCTTGAGGTGCTTTTAATTTCAGAATCATTGGGGAAGGAGATAATTTCACTGACTAGCCAAATTTGGGTCCTTTGTCCAATGCTAGGGGTGGGGGGCAGCTTAGTCACACTCTAGCCATAGGAAAGAAACAGAATGACCTTACAATGAGGAGAAGATATTTCTCATAGGAGGGAATGTATAAGGGAGCAAACACCTCCATGTCCTATCTAGGAAGTGTGGTATTCCCATGGAAAACAATAGATAGCTCCAGACAGTGCATGATGAAATGCCGAGCCCAGGAGGGCAGTGTGGAAGGGGCTCTGAAATAGAGGGAAGTCACAGAGAGGCGAAGATACCCTGAGAACATCCTATAGGAGGTGCTCTTGGTCCTGGATTGAGAGAAAACTTTCAGATAGTGGCTGGAGAAATAAAGATGAAGGCACAAACAAGGCAGTGGAGTGAAGAGGCCGAGACGGTAAGAAACCATGCAGAGAGAATCCCGGCAGGGCTCACCTGCAGCTCAGGGTGGCTGCCTGTCCTACAGCCTCCCTAGGACCAAGGCAAAGCACTGTTAGCATCCAGGACACTTGAGCCCTGCTCTACGGTGGAGGTTTGGGTAACTAGGGATGGAGCCATGGAAGTCTTTAGAATGAGCTCTCTCTGTGGCAAGCTGGGGCTGCCAGGGAAGCCTAGAGCTTCCCTAACCCCTTCCTCTCCTGCTGGCTGATGCCTGAAATCCCTCAAGGCGATAAAGCTTATGAAATGGTTTGTAGGACTATTCCCAGAGAGAGGGGCTTTGTGACAAATTCATGTCATGATGTTTGTGAATGAGATCAGATCCTTGGAGGTCATGTTGATCAGGTTAGGACATGGTTAAGTTCTGGAAGTGAAAAGGGGTTGTATAAGGAAAGGAAGGAATGAATTCAGAAGGAGGATGGAAGCTTAGTCAAGGACACACTACCTGCATCACAGGCCTGTGGGCTGTGCCACTGGTGTGAGAGGAGGGTTGGGTGTCTGACAGGTCACTAGCCCCTGCTTTGTAATATGTATGGCAGAATCCCTGGTGTAACTCTTGCTCTGGAAAAGCAATATAGATATTTCATTGTTGGCTTCTCACATTTTATGTGCAGTATGTGTGTGTATGTGTGTGTGTATGTGTGTGTGTAGTGTTGTCTCTGGAACTGTGTTGCCTTTTGCGCACAAGATCATGTCATGCTCTGGGTGGGGTGTCGCAGTCTCATGACTGTGTTCTCACTCTTGTCCAAAGCTCCAGGCTTGACAAGTGGACAAAATAAACAGGACTGTGGAGCAGAGGGTAGCTATGTGTCCCTGGCCTGCTTTGTGCCTGAGCATGAGGAAGACTTTGCTCCTGGGGGGCCCTTTGTAGCTTTCCCTGGGCTGCACTCCTATTTTTATTTTGGGAACAACGGAGATTCAGAACCCAGCATGATGCTTGCATGACAATTTATTTTTAAAGGGTTTATAAATATGTAACTCCTTCAGCAAGAAATCAAACCTCTTTGGATATGTTTTGTAATCAGTTACTAGCACCCTCCCTCCCTCAGAAATAAGCTAGATTTCATTTTAATGCAATTTGCATTAATGATTTCATTTTCATTTAATTATCAGCATTTTCTGTAAGACAAGCTCCCAACAGTCCTCTGTTTCAAAGCCAGGCTGAGGCCGGGTCATGGGCTCCCCGGGGTGAGCACATCCCATGGAGTCAGAAGAAGCCTCCCTTCTCACTTCCTGTGGCATGACAGCCTGCTCTTGGAGAGATCATGAGGAAGGCTTTGCTCCTGCTCTCTTCACTGTTATGAGCCCCCCACCCTGCTGCCCCAACATCCTAAACAGAAACCCTGGTAGAGCAGAAAAGAAAATAAAAGGCCAAATGATCTAAGTAAGTATATGGGGAATAACTTCCTGTGGTGGAGAATATGGATATGGTGCTTAAAACCAAGATCAATCATTTACTGCTAATCTTGGGGGAAATTCCTTAAATTCCCTGAGTATAAAATGAGGATAATACTTGTTTGCAAAATGAGGATAATACTTTCCTCTCTATTATCTGAAAAGATGCTTTATGCATCTCACCAGGTGGGTAGTCCTCATTTCATAAGCCTTTTCTCCTTTCACTTAAAGTATAGGCAGGGATCTTCCAGCTATTGAAAGATAGAACATTAATCTTATTTTGGGGGTTAGTATATCCGTCAGGATAGGCTAGATTAGGCTATAGTAGCAAACAATCCTGGTATTAGCTAGAGTTCTCCAGAATCCTTAGGACAGATACAGATATACAAATATAAATAGTCCCCAACATGACAGGGACTTACTAGGGGACTTGACTCAGACAGTTATGGAGGCCAAATGCCATGATATGCTGGAGGGCCAGGAAGGTAGTATGTCCTCCTTCAGTCTAAGTCTGAAGGCCTCAGAACTCAAGGCATCACTGGTACAAATCCTGCAATCTAAAGGCTGGTGAACTCAGTGTTCTGATATCAAGGGCAGGACAAAATGGCTCAACTCTCTGGGCCCTGAGCCAGTTGGATGGTACATGCCCACAATAGGTCTTCCTTGTGCAGATCTTCCTTGTGTAATCCACTGATTCAAATATCAGTCTCTTCTGGAAACATCCTCACAGACATACCCTTTATTAGCTATCCTGTTAACCATTAATCTGGTCAAGTTGACACTGAAAAGTAAACATTCGTAACCATCAGTGGCTACAAAAATAAAGGCTTTCTTTTGATCAAGCCAGAAGTCCATTGTGGATCAGCTGCATCTTTCGTCCTCTTTACTGTGGGATCCAGGAACACGGAGCATCCTCTCTGGGGTAGACTGATCATGGCAGAGGAGGGCAGAAGCTGATGAACTTTGGGTAGAACTGGCTCTTTTACTCAAAGAGGTACATTACTTTGCCTGTAATTCACTGACCAAATCAAGCACATGGCTAAGCATGACATGAATGAGGGCAGGAAAGTAGAATTCTCTATCCCTCTGAGGGCTGGGAAGGCTGCCTTGTGAGAACATTCACTAAAACTGGGGTACTGAACCAGGATGAAATCACCTATTGAACTTTCAGAAAACATATATGAGATCTCTACTGACTCAAAATCTTCTGCGAGGTCCAGAAATACACATTTTTTGCTACTTTCTACACGTGTGTTCCTTCTAGTTTATAACTGCTGTGCTAAAATATTAAGGTTGACCTAAAAGTCAAAAAACTTAGTAAGCTGATTAGTTTTGAAAGCAAGTATTAAAAAGAAATAACTCTGCCTTTCTCTAAGTCTTACAAGTCTCTCTTCTTTTTCCTGTTATAATTTTATTGAATTTTTCTATGGCCTCCTTATCTATAATTTAGGAAGCAGGTGAATTGAATACTTTATATTTCTCTAAGGAAAATAAAAAACTAGGTTACTTTTTATTTGTTTGTGGCTCTCCATTGATTTTTCAATGGGTCAATGGTTCATAGTGGAAAACAGCATGACCACCTTTGACAGAAACCTTCCTGGGATTCAGGGAGATGGATATTGAGGCAGAGAGCCCTTGATGAGGCATTTGGCTGGGTACTATCTACCCCCCAAAGTACAGATGGTCTTCAGTGAACTTTTCATTGCTTTGTGAGTCAATAAAAAAATATTAGGTTTACCTTCCCAGAATACTCATTTTTTACCCCTGTGGTGCAAAATAAGTCTATAAAAGAAAACTATTGGGGATGAGGGCATGAGGAAGGGGCGTAGGGGCAAAGGAACATGTCTAAGTGGAGAAGACCCCCTGCTTATCCATTGTCTGTTGGATAGCAATGCTTCTTAATTATTTATGCATCACATCATCCAGTCCCAGATGTGACCCAAGAGAAGGGACCTCAGTCAGTCCCTCCCTATGTGCTTTTGGGAAAGAGATCCATCACATGTGCCAGCCCTTGATGAATGTTTGGTGGGCACCTCTTACTAAGAGTGGAGGTTGGCAACATCTTTCTTGGATCCAAAGCACATGTCGTAGTTTGAAGCCTGCAAAGAACTCTCAGCCAACAGGAGCCACAAGACTTCCTCCCAGGAGGGAACTTACTCTGGACTTTAGGTTATTCGTCTCATTTCACCAAATGAGAAGTTGAACTGCAGGTTTAAGCAAACATTCTAAGGGTAATCCCTTAGAAGTCAGAGGCACAGTCAGGGCTAGGACCTTGTTCTAGCTTGGCTTTGTTCTTGCCTCCTTCACAGTTGTCTCTCTGTGTGTTCCAGTGCCTAGGGAGGCAGACATGGCTCTGTGTCTTGGCAGAAGCTCTCTGCACTGAGGGCCCTCTGCTCCTCATGCATGCTGCCAGGTGAATGAATGACAGCTGGAATGCCACTGAAATATTTCCTGGCTTAAGGTTTCATTTTTTTTTTTGTTGTTGTTGTTGTTAAAGTAGAAATGTCTAGGAAAAGTCAAATCTCAGAACAAACTCAACATAATTTATTTCTCATGGTTCTTGAGACCGGGAAGGTCAAGGCACCAGCAGATTCAGTGTCTTATTTTTATTTTTTAATTTTTTTTTGTGGTGCTGGGGATGAACCCAGGACCTTGTGCATGCTAGGCAAGCACTCTACCAACTGAGCTATATCCTCAGCTCAGATTTAGTGTCTTTTAAAGGCCCATTTCCTGGGTCATACATAATGTCTTTTTGCTTTATCTTTACACTGCAGAAAGGATGAGGGAACTTTCTAGGGTCTTTTTGATAAGGATACTAATCTCATTAATGAGGTTCTACCTTAAGACTTAAACACCTCCCAAAGTTCCTATCCATGTAATACCATCACCTTGGGGATTATGATCTCAACATATGCAATTTGTGGGTACACAAACATTCAGTAGCAGGCTTTCCTATAAAATCTCCTGCATCTACTCATCTATGATATTTCTCTTTCTGTCTGGCTGAAGGTAGCTGAACTTCTGCCAACCTGGTTCCTTGAATGGCTGTATGGAGCAGAGCAACCTCACAGAACTATGGTCTATGTAGCCCTGTTGCACAGTGTAACACGGAAATTTCTACTAGTTTGATACATTTGGGGCTCATTTGTTTATAGTAGTTGAAATTATACAATTTGCAGGTGAGGAGACAGGTCGTGATGTTAAGTGAAAACTAGTAAGTCAAGAATCCAGTGTGAGTTTGAGTTGGGATTTTCCATTAACTAACTCTGTGGACTATGGCAAAGTCTATAAGAAGTCTTAACTTCTTATAGACTAATTTTCACATGCATAAAATGAAGAAAATAATTTTTTTCTCATCTTCCCCAAGGGGTTTTAGAAAATCCCCATGTCATAAAGTCCTTTACAAACATGGGGAGCATCATTATTAAGCTGTTTTCAGTCCTTAATACCCTAGTGCATGAAGGCTTTCAAGGGAGCATTTGAAAAGAAAGGGGCAGCAGAGAGGTTCCTTGATTACCTCGGGGCAAGAGGGGAAACTTCTGAAGTTTCATTTCAGAAGTTTTTCTTGTTTTATTCATGCATTTTTTCTTGTCTTCCCCAAGAGTTTTTAGAAGATCTCCATGTCATAAGGCACTGACATGTGCCACCAGCTTTGTTCTGTCCAGAGCCAGCTAGAACAGGGCATCTGACTACGGTGTATCCTGAGCCAGTCAAGGCTCTGGTGTCTACAGCTGGTCTGTGTCCTTCTAATCCTTTTATCTGAGGGAAAGAGAATTAAGTGGAAAGGAATGTGATGATATTCTCCCATGAAGACAAGGAGAAGACAAAGACTGGGATCCTTATTTTAGGAACGAGACAGCTGGCACAAAAGAGAACAATGTCACATAGGAAAAGGAGCACAGCCCACAATAACCCCCAGCACAGAGCACCACAGCCTTCTTGCTGTATTTTGGCATAATCCCAAGCTGAATAATTGTATTAAGTCAGTGACTTCTATGACTTGTGACTTGGTCCCAACCCAACCTCCAGGGAAAAGGAAAGTGGGAGGAAGGCCTCCCTGGCTAACTCTCTTCCCTCTGTCCTGGGGGATTCCCTGGGAATCTACAGTCATGTTGTGGGACAGAGGCTAGACTGGTCCCTGGCTCCTGGTGGGAGGGAGCCTAAGGTAGTTCAGAGGACCTGGCTGAAGGCCTTGCTGTCTAGGTTGGATCCCCCACAGCCAGGCAGAGGTGGCAGGTTTAGGTGAAGAGCTTTCCTGCTGAGATAGTCCTGTTTCCATGGAGACATTTTGCCTAAAGGACATCTCCCCCCTTTTCCTTTCCTATCTCAATTGAAAAGTTGACCTCCTTGGATTTCTTCTTATGAGATTTTGTTTAAATTTTATTTTAAGATAATTGTAGATTCACATGGAATTGTAAGAAATAAAACAAAGAGACCCTGTATACCCTTCAGCCAGTTTCCCCCAGTGACAACATCTTGCATAACTATAATATAATATGGCAAGCTGAAGATTGATGTTGCTCTAATTCACTGACCTTACTTAGATCTCAGATCTCAGTTGTATACACACTTGCTTGCCTATGGGTGCTTAGGTCTGTGAAATGTAACCACGGGTGTAGACTGACAAGTTTATCATGCAGTCCAGGTGTGGACTCTTCCTGGTCCATCACACACATCTATTCTTGCTGCTCCTTAACAGTCACAGCCCACACTCACCTCTTTTCATTATTCCCCTCCCAGGATTTGGAGCTTGTTTTTGAAAACCAGACTCTCCTGAAAATATCTAAAGTAAAATTACTTGCTGAATCTTCCTCTCCTAAAGAGCTATAAAGCTCAGCCAGGAGGGACCTGGAGCAGTACTGAGTATGACCAGAGGGGGGCGCAGAAGCCTTGTGTTCTCCTGTGATTTGCCGTCTCATTGTGCTAGTTTCTTAACCGTTTGAACCTGTGTTTTCTCATCTCTGAAAAAAACAATAAAACAATAACAACAAAAACAAACCCTTTTTTTTTTTTTTGCAAGCACTCTACCACTGAGCTCCCCTCCTGCCCAAGGAGGTTAATTCTGTCCACCTGTGGTACTGTGTGTATGTAGTAAGATAGATAATACCTGACACGGCCCATTCTGGGCAACTAACCAGAGGAAGCATTTTCATGAACATAATCCCACTGAGTTTTCTATACCAATGTGAGGTTGATGGTAATATCTTGTTTTACAACAGAGAAACTGAAGTTCAGAGACAAGCCTCAATGGGCCCCAGGTCCTGAGCTTGTACACAAGATGGTCTGATTCTAAACCCAAGTCTACTGGAGCCCACAGTATGTTCTTTGAGGCCCTTTTCATAATACACAATTGATTTATGTACTTGATATTACCAAGAGGAGGAGGGAGGGTTGATTGGAGGAAATGTGTGCACAGTGACATGCATACACAGATATGTGTACACATCATTGCCTAAGACCTCATTCCTCCACAGTTTTTTCCTCTTCTAAAGGCTGGAAAACTAATCTCTCAACTGTTGCTTTTGAAAAACTGTTCACTCTTGTTTTTAAATGTAGTCTTTATTTTTTTAAAATATTTTTTTAGTTGTTGATAGATTTTCTTCATCTATCTATATGTGGTGCTGAGAATCGAACCCAGTGCCTCACACATGCCAGGCAAGTGCTCTACCACTGAGCCACAACCCCAGCCCCAAAATGTCATTTTTATTATTACTCAGGTGTGGTGAGGCCAACAGATCAGCAGATGACTGCCATTGAGAAGGTAGTTTGTCACTCACAGATCCCAAGAGCAAGGGGCTTGCCACACCTTATAGGACCACGCGGGGAAGCGGCAGGGCAGGGCAGGAGGCAGAGGGAGTAAGGGAGAAATGTGGGCAAGAGCTCTTATGGTGGTTTCTCTAGGAAGGAAGAGGGAGGCAGGGAACTCAGGTGTAGGGTTGACTTATCCAGGGCACGGGAGTTGTTTGGTTCCTGTCCTGGGGCAATGAGGACAGAGGAATAGTGACTTTGAGTTTAAGAGCCCTGTAAAGGAGGTAGGAGATGGGTTTGCATCTGATGACATTCTCTCAGGTGTCATTTTGTCTCTCCAGGAACTGGCCATCCCTGGGAGAGGTAGTTCCTCCAGGGTCAGCAAGGCCCTGAGATATCAAAATGCTGAAAATAAGAGGGCATGACTAATAGCACCTACAGGTTAGAGTTTTCCCTGTTTGGGAGGTAGAATTCAGGTTTCAACCAAGGGCCATTGGGTCAATTAGTGAAGAATTTTGGGGGGTATGGTTTGAGAAGCATTCCAGTTTATTGACCTATGCAAAATTTGGTGAGATTGAATCAAGGTTTGCTGAGCAGACCTGGAAATGGAGGTGAGTTGTATCTAGAGTTATTAAGGAAAGACTGAGCCCAGCACCATTGCAGAGAAGGTGAAATCTGTCAATTCTTCCTTTTCTGTGTCTGTCATTCACTTCCCATACCTTCTCCTCCCTGGCTTTGGCCCTCCTGGTCACAAGCTTATCTTCCTCCTACTCACATTCCCTTGCCTTACCCTAATCCAGCAATGTGCCACCCTGGTCTCTCTGAAAGCGTCCTGTGCTCCAATATTACCACCCTTCCCCTTGTCCTTGTCACCTAATCAGGCTTCTTCTCACTCAGCACAGAACAGATTTTGTTAAATGTTTTCTGATCTGAGAATACTAAGAAATAGGATATATATATAAGGGGTTTTGCATTTTAAAAGCAAATTCTGTGATCAAACCAAAAATACCAGAAAACAAAATATTCAGGGGAATTGACCTGGAAGTGAACTAATCAAGTATCATTGCAATGATCACCATGGCTCGTATCTGTCTTGAGACACTGATGCATATTAATCAGTGCATGAAAGTGTCAGGCTGCAAAGAGACTCTGCGACTTCCACTCAGGCTCTTTCCTTTGCAACATCCTGCATTTATGACATCATCTAATAGTTGTTAGTGGTTTTGATGAAGTCATGGTGCCATTAAGCAAAGGCTCCAGTGAGCTACACAGAGTGGGCAATCAGCTCTATCCATGGATCTAAATATTTGATACAAAGGATAATACTTTAGACTTGTTGGTTTCTTTGGCTTCATGAAAGATATAGCATTGTTGAGAGACAGAAAGATATATGTTTTCTTCATTTGTTGATAGCAGTGATGCCTCAGCTGGGTTATTTTCATGCCTGGCTTTTAAAAAAAACATAACTCACCCTGTTTGCACACTGGAGGAGAAATAATACATTCAGCAGTTTCAGTACCTGAGAGGTGGTTAATGTCAAACAGCAGAGACAGTGGTTGCTCTGGGGATGGAGGGTAGAGGCTGGCATGCACCGTGCTGGCTGGCCTTGCTGGGCTGCCAGATTGTTACTCTTCTTAAAAGATGTAAAAATAAATATTTTATTTCAGCCTTTGCCACTACTGTTATGATAGTACAATGGTAAATCTTTTGTTTGTTGAATGTTTGGAGCATGTCTGCAAAGGTGTCCCAGCCAAATGCTGATATAAGGGATTGAATCTAGTTTTGAAAGGGTGGTGGGTAAGGAGAGAAGATGAGGGAGGGAGGGAGGGAAGAGAGGGAGCTGTTTGCAGACTTTCCATCTAGGGCTCTTCTTATGGTTTGGATGTGAGGTGTCCCCCCAAACTTCACGTGTGAGACAATGCAAGAAGGTTTGGAGGAGAAATGATTGGGTTATAAGAATCTTAACACATTCAGTGAATCAGTCCCCTGATAGGAATTAACTGAGTGGTAGCTGAAGTGGTAGAGTGTGGCTGGAGGTGATGGGAATTGAGGTGTAGCTTTGGGGTATATCTTTGCATTTGGTGTGGAGTCTCTCTCTGCTTCCAGAACATCGTAATGTGAGCTGCTTCCCTTCACCACACTCTTCTCTGCCATGATGTTCTGCCTTACCTGGAGCCCTGAGGAATGGAGCCTGCTGTCTATGGATTGAGAATTCTCAAACTGTGAGCCCTTAAATAAAGTTTTCCTCCTTTATAGTTGTTCTGGTTGGGTCCATAGTCACAGCAGTGAAAAGGCTGACTAAAACACCCCTATTTTCCTCAAAAGAGCAGTTTTAACTTGGATTTCCACATGGAGTGTTTCCCATACTGGGAGATTCTTCTCTGATTCAGTGTTTTGTGGGACTGGGCAACTGGTAGGCCCTCAAACAGCACAGGCCAAGCCTACTCCATCTAATAAGTGTGCTTCTGGTTAGGTTTATATTAAACATTTTTGATATTTTATAAGGAAAACTATACATGATAAGTTTCTATGTTGAGAACTGAAAATAGATATATTTCACCTACTTCTTTAGGCTGGTCTGGAAAATCAGCTGTACAGTGACAACCTGTGTGTGTGTGTATGTGTGTGTGTGTGTGTGTGTATGTATGTAACACATGGTGGACAGCCAGGGGTTGGGTTTGCTCTGAATTGGACCTGCTTCTGAAGCTAGGCTCCATCAGCTTCTAGCAACGTGATGTCACGCAACACACTAACCTCTGCAAACTTTGTTATTCTCATCTATAAAATCGTGCTGATGACCTTATTTACTGTATAAGGTTGTTGGAAAGATTAAGTACATTTATTCTCATAAAGCACACAATCTAATGTCTGGCACATATTAAACATATTATTATTATTATTTTTTTTTTTGGTACTGAGGATTGAACTCAGAGGTACTTGACCACTGAGCCATATCCCCAGCCCTATTTTGTGTTTTATTTAGAGACAGGGTCTCATTGAGTTGCTTAGTGCCTTGCCATTGCTGAGGCTGGTTTTGAACTCGTGATTCTCCTGTCTCAGCCTCCCAAAGTGCTGGGATTACAGGTGTGCCCCATCGCGCCTGGCTATTCTATTATTCTTTTGAGATGAATTCTGCATTGTAAATACTGTGCCATATAAACCTTGAAATGTAGATTTGACTTAGCAAGTACCTATTTGTATTTAAGAAGAACAGTCCAATAGTATCTTCGTAGGGCTGAGAAGTGCTGCACCTAATCAAGGAGTATTGATTAGAGGGTGTGCCCAGAGCTCTGGGGAGCCTCAGCAACTCTGTTCATAAATGGACAGTGAGGCATGAAGTCATAAAATGTTTTATGGGAAAACCCATGAAAACTTCAAGCCTTCTATAATACTGATTAAGAATAGTTTAAATCATTCATATTTTATTAGAAAATGTCAGTGGTTATGGGTTAATCAATTTCAAATAGATTTTATTTGTGTAAAATTGGCATTTTAGAAAGTGAATTTATTGCTCACAGTTACCTCTTCCAATGTGAAATTATTGCAATATTAGTAGTAAATGAACTCGGATTGAATCTATATCATTCATCACATATTCCCAAATTGAACTCCTAATAGTGTCTTATCAGATTAAATAAAAAGTCACGGAGGATGCTGGCTGCCTTTCAAGGCTTGAAGCAAGGAGGAAGAAGTGGCAATTCTAAAGGACATTTACTACACATGTATTTCTGGGCTTTTTTGACTGCTTACAGCTTGCAATAGAGTCAGCCTACCATGGTCTAAACCTCTGAAACCATGAGCCCCAAATAAACTTTTCCTCCTCTAGGTTGTCCTTGCCAGGTCTTTTGGTTACAGTGATGAAAAGCTGACTAACACATATTTCTTTGTCATGCTTGCTTCTGACTGCTACTTTCAAATCATTCCTCACTTCTCTATAACCCTCCGGAAGCAATGAGCCTCCAGCCATCTGACTCGACAGCTAGGCTCTTGTCCCCTACAGACCCCTCACTCCTTGACAATTTCAGTCCTTGATGCTATCTCAGTCTCCATCCCTGACCTTGTCAAGACTCTGGAAGGTTTTGATATCTAAATAGCTTACCTTTCTTCTCATGGGCCTTGGATTCCTCCAGCCCTTCAGTCATCCATCCCTATGGTCACACCCTGGATCCTGTTTTACTAAGAACTTTTTAACAATTTTTCAAGCATTCCACTCTCCAGCTATGACCTCTTATACTTTCAGTTCACTCTCCCTAGTTTTCTACACCAGCATTCATTTCTCAGAATCCATTTAATAGCTAAAAAATATTTTGGGTCTAGGCTTAGAAAACTTATGGGTGCTTACATGTTTTTGATTGGTTCTTTTTAGTTATACATGACAGTAGAATTCATTTTGATATAATTATACAAGCATGGAATAAATCGTATTCTAATTAGTACCTCCTTTGTCTTTATCTTATTGACTCTTAATACTGGAGCACCTGAGGGCCCTGTCTTGTCTCTGTTCTCTCTGTTCTGTTCTTAAACTTGCTCTCTGAGTAATCTCATCCAGTCCTGTGGATTTACATACCTTAACACTGTGATAGCTACCAGCTATGCATCTCCTCCTGAGTTCTAGCCAATATCTGCTCTGCCATACTATCTAGCAGACATCTCTCTCTATCCTGGTATGTGTCACACTGAACTCTTGATGGCCTTTCCACCCTCACTGCCTAGTTCCTCTTTTCAAAGTCTTCTCCATCTCTGGAAATGGCAACTGTGTTGCTCAACTGCTTAGGCCAATGACTTCAATGTTATCCTTCCCTGTCTCATTCCCTATATCCCATCCACTGCCAGCATGACCTTAGGAATTGAGACCACAACTATTTCTCCTCATCTCTACCATCATCACCCTAGTCCCAGCTGCAGCCATCCCTTAGCCCTGTCTATTGCAATAGTCTCCTCACTGGCATCCCTGCCTCTCCACACCCTGCCTGGTTTCTTGCAGTCTACTCTCCACTGAAAAATGGAATCTTTCTAAAAAGATGCTTCTCTCAAAGGTCAAGTTTTGACTCTCCTTTGCTGAAAACACTCGAGAGACTTAATACTTCAGAGTAAGTGACTCAGAATAAATGCCAAGTTCATCATCACTGTCACAAATCCCTAAATAATCTGCATCATCTATGCCCTCTCTGTCCTCCTGCTCTGACTCTGACCTCTTTTCTAATTACCTTCCTTTCTCACTTCCTGCAGCAACACAGGGATCCTACCTGTTCCTGGAAGGGCCACACACCCATTTGTCTCTGGGTGTTTACGCTATCATTCCCTCTGCTTGGAGGGCTCCTTCCTCAGGCGTTCACTTGGCTCACTCTTAATCTGATACAGCTGGTTACCTGTGACGAGTTCTGCCTCCTCACATGCTCAAGTAGAACATTAGAGAAGCACACCAAGGCAAGCATTTAAGCAGGGTTTATTTAAAAGGGGTAACATAGACTTCTCCTGGGAGGGAAAAGGGGGCCATAGCTGGTATCCTGGTATCCAAAGAAGTATACATGTTTTGCCCTTTTATAAGTCCTAGGCCTCCTTTGTTCTCCTGCTTTCTTCCCCTTATCTCTCTTCTTCCTGTGCATGTGACTAAGCCCAGGAGATGCTCGGTGGGTTGGCCAAAAGGAGAAAAGAACACGGATGGGGGAAGGGCTGAGGTGGAGTGATTTGGGCAGGAAGGGGGGCATAATTAACTCCCTATAGGGAGGTATAATCTCTGGGACAGGTTACCTTAGCAACAGGTTAGAGCAGGGGCAGGTTATCCTGATAAGGGTGGAGAAAGGGCTCTGAAGGCATTAGCATTTCAATACCTATGCAACTTCCCAGACCCAAATTGGCCTCCTTGATCCATCTGACTCTATTTACCTATCTACACTGACTGCCTATCTAAGTCTGGCTTCACTACCTCCTTCAGGTCTCTGCTTACCTAGAGTGAACCCCATGACCTCTCACCTAACACTTTTATATACTCTTTTCTTTCTTTTTTTTTTAAATAGCACTTATTACCATTTTCTTTCTTACATACAGCTAATTTTCACTATTCTTTAATTCTATATTTGTGAGTTTCCTACTCATTAAAATTATTTGTAACCCCCAAATCAATACTTGTACTGCTTTTGTGATCATTTGCAGATGTTCACAGAAGCAAAATATTTGTCTCTTGATGCACATGTTCCCAGATGAGTTAGAATATAGGAACCATCTGCTTTTTTCTTTTCAGCCCTTGAACTGTATAGAAGTATCCTTTCCAGGGTATGTTTTTCACATTTTTATGGCTTTGTTGTTGTTGGTGGTGAATTCTATGTTTAAAATGGTCCCCAAGCAAAGTGCTAAAGTGCTGTGAGTTTCTATTTGCCAGAAAGCTGTGATGTTCCTTAAAGACAAAACATGTGTGAGCTAAGTTCAGGCAGGAGCTATAGTGCTGTTAGCCGTGAGCTCAATGTGATGAGTCAAATAGGTACATATTGAATAAGGTGTTTTTAAACAGAAACACTCATAAAACAAAAGTTTGTGTTGATCATTTGGTGAAAATGTGGTCAGAGGCTCGTGAAAACCTCTATTTCTTTGAAGAGCAATGACTTCTTATTCACTAATTCAATATTGGTAGCAACTTCATAGAACATAAGTACTTTGAATAAAGAGAATTCAGTAGACTTATTTCTTTGTTCAGCTGGGCTTCCCCAGCAAAGCTCCATGAGAACACAGACACTGTCATTTTTTCCCCTACTGTGTCCTTGGCATTTGGAACAGTGCTCAGCATATTGTAGCACTGAAGAGACTTTCTTCTTTTTAACTAATAAATGACCTTCAGTGGTTCAAAAAAAGAGCATACGTTTCTATTACATACATATCCATTATAAAGAAAAATACTATTGAAATAAGGACACTTGTTTTATAAAATGTTAGAGAAGCTCAATGTCTTATAATTTAGACAAAAATAAAACAGATCAAATCTCTACTTCTTCCTTCTATCTTAATGCCTTGTTCTTATATGCCCTCGAGGAATGTGCCCCTCATTTTTGAAGACCACTGCACTTGACAGCTCCTAAAAATTGCTCAAAATTTTACATGAAGTGGTTTCTTGGTTGCTTTGGTTGGTTTGATAGTAGGAAGGTCTTATGCCAGGAAATTATGGGATATAAAATTTGGGAGGGATTGTAGATTCTTGCTGGCTTGTCTCCACATCCACCTCCTGTTGTCAACTCTTACTTTAGTTTCTTATGTTTAGACAGCTCCACAACTTAGAAATATTTTCCTCATAATTAGTTGAAACCTGTCAACCTACAACTTCCAACCCAAGTTTGGCCCCTTAAATACTTTGATCAATTTAGTCCCACTTGCCGGTGACAACTGTACATATAGGTGTGGAGAGTGATAGTTGCTCCCATGTCTTTGATTTTACATTTTTCCAGCTCTTTTAGGGGTTCGTTTCATGATATAGCTTCCTTATTTGAGGTTTGTGTCTTGGCAGCTGAAGAGAGAATATTTAAAGAGATTTGGTTGAAGCAAGATAATAGCCTAAAACTAATTGGCTGGTGGGTATAGCTGAGGGACTTTAAAAGAACAGTTGGATCTAATTTTCCTTTTATGTTGTTTTCTGCTCTATACTGGGTCCTAATCACTGCTTCCACCTCACCATCTCCAAGCATTCTGTAGTTTCTTATCCAATGGTCTTGCCTTACTGGTCCCCTGGGTAATAAAGAGGAAAGGGTGTAATAAAGAGGAAATGGGTGTACAGAGAGATGGCAGCACTTACAGGAGGCAAGATAATTAGTGAAGTGATAGAGAATTCAACAGAAGAATTTAGAGAGTATCAACAAGAGATCATGAGTATACTGAACATCCAGGGAAATATTGGGGAAGCTGAGTGGGAATCTGAACAACTTAGAGGAGGATGTTTATTTTGGCTCATGGTATCAGAGGTCTCCCAGTGGCTGACTCCAGTGCTTTAGACCCAAGGTGAGGTAGAAAATCATGGTGGAAGGTTTGGTGGAGGAGCTCTGCCTAGCTCGTGGAGGTTGGGAAACAGAGAGAGCAGGGAAGGGACCACTAGGAAGATACACCCTTCCAGGGCATGTCCCTAGTGATCCATCTCCTCTAGCCATGTACCACCTGCCTACAGTGACCATCCAGTCAGTCCATTGAAGCTAGGATGGACTGATTAGGTTTACAGCTCTCAATTCACTTCACCTCCAAACATTCCTGCATCAACACAGGAGCTTTTGGGGGACATCTCATCCCCAAACAATAATAGCTGTTGTATTGCCAGGACAGTCCACACCATCATACACTGCTTTTATTCTTCCTTGTCTCATTATTCTTTTCTCTCTCTTTACTGTTCTGGGCTTACATCGTTAAGCACTTAATTTCTTATCTAAGTTTTGGTTCTGGAGAAACTAGGTTAGGGAGATGTTTTGATGTTCCATCAGTAACCTAAAAATATCCCAATAAAACAAGAATAGCTAATGATCCTTTAAAATAACTAAATTATAAAAGGCAACCCAAACAATCATTAATATTATTTAATTAATGTTTGATATAGCTTGAATGTAACTTAGACCACATGTATTATACAATAAAATCATTTTTATTATGAGCTCCTTGCTTATTCTACAATAGATACACTTGTCTAGTACCTTATGCTATTTTGTGGATCTTGGAATATAATTTTACAATTTTAATGATTGTGATTCTGGAAGTTCATAGATGTTAGAACTTTTACATCTGTGACATATGTTGGTCTTCAATATTTATGTTAGGTAAAACTCTCTGCTTTTCCCTGTTAACAGATAATTCTTGTAAGACAATAGTACCTATTTGTTTATGCCACAGTTTATAATGCCTTTAAAATACATGTAGGAGGGGCTGGGATTGTGGCTCAGCGGTAGAGCGCTTGCCTCGCATGCGTGAGGCCCTGGGTTCGATCCTCAGCACCACATACAAAGCAATAAAATAAAGACATTGTGTCCATCTACAACTAAAAAAAATTAAAAAAAAATACATGTAGGATAAGAAGAGGGATTGCCTATGGTGGTAGAAAAATGAAGAATGCAACTATTATTATGAAAGAATTGTCTTCTTTTTGTATATAACATTTTTGTTTAATCCTTGCAATCATTATTTTTATGGTTAGAAAAGGTCCTTCAAATCCTTATCTCTACTCGTATTATTCCATCAATATAATAGCAAATCCATCTAAATAAACAGCCCCTTCTTTACCAAAGAATCCAGTATTTCCAGGTGTTGCCCTAAGACAACTGTCTCTCTATGGCTACAAATATTCAGGAAGGGCTCTGCACCCCTCTCAGTGGGTTCTGGAGAGGGCTAGGCAATGGGTCCATGGGAGAGAAGAAAGGGGTGGCAGTGGGCACATGCCTGCACAATGCAAAGGGCAAAATAGCCTAAAGAAAGGAGAGAGAAGCAAAAGAAACAATCAATGAGGTGAACAGAGAGCCTACATTTTGGGGGCAAATTTTTGTCACACATATGTCAGGTGAAGTGCTAATCTTCAGGATATATAAAAAACTCAAAACACTTAACACCAAAAAACCAAACAACCCAATCAATAAATGGGCTAAGAAGCTGAAAAGACACTTCTCAGAAGAAGATATACAGTCAATCAACAAATATATGAAAAAACGTTCAACACCTTTAGTAATTAGAGAAATGCAAATCAAAACTACTCTAAGATTTCATCTCATACCAGTCAGAATGGCAATTATCAAGAATACAAACAGCAATAAGTGTTGGCAAGGATGTGGGGGAAAAGGCATGCTCATACATTGCTGGTGGGACGGCAAATTGGTGCAACTAATCTGTAAAGCAGTATGGAGATTCCTTAGAAAACTTGGAATGGAACCACCATTTGACCCAGGTATCCCACTTCTTGATCTATACCCAAAGGACTTAAAAACAACATACTACAGTCACACAGCTACTTTAATGTTTATAACAGCTCCATATACAATAACTAAACTGTGGAACCAACCTAGATGCCCTTCAATGGATAAAGAAACTGTGGTATATATACACAATGGAATATTACTCAGCAATAAAAGAGAATAAAATTATGGCATTTTCAGGTAAATGGATGGAGTTGGAGAATATCATGCTAAGCGAAGTCAGCCAATCCCAAAAAAACAAAGGCCAAGTGTTCTCTCTGATTAGTGGATGCTGATCCATAATTGGGGAGAGGACACGGGAAGAATGGAGGAAATTTGGCCAAAGGGGAGGTGGGAGGGAAGGGGACATGGGGCAGGAAAGATGGTGGAATGAGATGGACATCATCGCCCTAGGTACATGTATGACTGCACATATGCTGTGACTCTACATCATGTACAACCAGGGAAATGAAAAGTGCTCCATCTGTGTACAATGAGCAGAATGAATTCTGCTGTCATGTATACCTAATTAGAATAAATAAATAAAATAGAAAAAGAAAAGAGAGAATTCAAGAGGAAAAATAATGAGACTACAAAAGTGTAACAGCAGGAGAGAGGACTGTGGGTGAGGGAGGCTTGCAGTCTGGGTTCTTTTGAGCTTTAAGTAGCCTTGAAAGTTCACTGGTCTTGTTTCCAGGCTTTGAGCAAGAAAACTATTGTTTATTTTACTTGTGGTAAAACCAAGAACTTTTTAAAGTAATGTCTCCAGGATTTCAGGGCAAGTAGTAAGTGAGGCATGACTTTTCTTTTTCTGCATCCTACCCCCCCTTTTTTGTACGCTTTCTACTGTGACACAGAAAGGTAGAAAGTGAGTGTGTGTGTGTGTGTGTGTGTGTGTGTGTGTGTGTGAGAGCATTCAGGGCACAGCTATCTATGAATCTTGGTATTTATTCTCTGAGGCTTTCACAGTAAAATCAATTCAAATCAGCATATATTTATTTAGAATCTATAAAATACATATTTATTTAGTAAGGAGTTATGAGGTTATAAAGTAATGGAGGTGCTTATTTCCAGCCCTAGATTATCCGGGGACGTCTTGATATAAAACACTTTTACTCACTCTCTCCCTAACTACATCTATTACTGTCAACCCAAGTAACTGATTTTGGTTTCAAAGATGGTTAAAATCATCTAAGACACTCTCTCTGCCTTTGAATCCATTTGAGGGTATCATACACGAAATGCTGAAGCATGAAAGGGTTGACACGAGGTGCCAGCTTCCCGTCAGTGGAGGGGGTTGGAGGGTAAAGAGGCTGATTTGCCCATAGTGCCAGGGCTTCTCCTGCACAATCTTGAGTGTGCCCAGCACTCAGCAGTGGCTGGTTTGGGTTGCAGCTCTGGGATTTGGCTGAATCCACCTGCAGTATAGGCCTCCAACTCTGTTACAAGCTGTCCTTGGTCTTCCAAGGTGGCTGTGCCATTGTACAGTCCCACCACACTATACGAGGGTTCCACTCACTTTACACCTTGCCAACATTCCTATTGCCCTTATTTATAATTTTTGGCCTTTCTGGCGAGTGTGTGGTAGTATCTGACTATAGTTTTAATTTGCATTTTCTTGGTGAATAGTTATATTGAGCACCTTTCTAAAGGTTTACTGGCCATTTGCATCACTTCTTTTATAAAGTGACTATTTAAATGTTTTACTATTTTTATTGGGCTTGTTGTCCTATTATTATCGATTTGTAGGAATTCTTTTTTTTTTTTTTTAATATTTTTTTAGTTATAGATGGACACAATGTCTTTATTTTATTGCTTTGTATGTGGTGCTGAGGATCGAACCCAGGGCCTCACGCATGCGAGGCAAGCGCTCTACCACTGAGCTACAATCCCAGCCCCTGTAGGAATTCTTTATATATTCTGAATACAAGTCCTTTGTCACAAGCCAAGAATACTTTTAGATGCAAATAAAAGAACTTGACCAATGATAAATTAAGTGATAGCAATATCAATTACCTGATGTAACAGAACAAGTCCCTAGCTAGGCAGTACTTGGCTCCCTAAGAAGATCTGCCATCCTTAATAGTTTGGCTTTTCAGGCCTGTGCTTGTGCCCTCATGGTTTCATGATGACTGTTACTGATGAATGATGCATGATGAATGTCATCTGCATTCACAGGAGGAAGACTGAGGTAGCCAGAGAGGCAATATGAAGAGGTACCTCTGTGATCACTTCTTTCAATGCAGATCAAAATTGGTTTTCAGAAGCACTCTCAAACTTCCTCTTATTTCGTATTGGCCAGAATTAAGTGTTCTGAATATACATACCAGTGACAGGAAGCTGGGAAAATAGCATTAGGCAGTATTTTTCTATGGCCATAATTGGATTAGACAATGATGATTCATGCCCTGGGGCTGGGCTGTTAGAAGAAAGAAAGGCTGCTGGTCAGGTACTAGTCCTGTCAACATTAAAACCCTCAAAGCTGCATGCTATCTTCAGTGCAGTGAGAGATCCTGGTAAATTTGTGAGGCCCTGATAGGCTTGTGAACAAAATAAGAGGTTAGAAAACCAAATCCTTGACTTAAGTGCACAAAACACTACCACTACCACAAAATCCTATTAAAGATCTGATCTCAGAGAAGCGCTAATGGTTTGAGCAGGTAAATAAGGTGTTAATTCTGATCAGGATCACGTGGCTACACTAGGCAGGACTCTAAACCACATTGTCCTAGGGAACAAGGCTGAGTGAATCTAATAGGGCTGTTGAAGGCAAATGGGGGTTAAGGGTCCAAGCCTCAGGTTGGTTTCCTGAAGGCAGAGCCTGAGACAAGGTCATTCCAGGTAGCTTATTGAGAAGTGATCCCAGGAAACAGGAGCGAGAGTGAAATGGAGGAGGAGCAGGCAGTGCCAAAGTACATTACGAATGAGTTATCTCTGTGGGGACGGGAGTGTAATTGTGCAGAAAATCTCTGTGGAGCTCCACAGAACACATGGCAGAATGATGTGTCCCAGTGTTCTGTGTGTGTGGACCAGCTGCATGGACATGACCTTGACTATGTTATACATGCAAATCCATGCCTCCTGCTCCACCCCCCAAACTCCTGAATTAGAATTTCTGGGGGGAACAGGGCACAGGATATTGTATTTAAGTAAACTTTACCAGATGATTCTTATGCATGTCCACATTGGAGAACCACTGGTCTATTCTACAGAGAGACTGTTTATCTTATTGTCTCACATCCCCCATGGAAGTCTAATGATGCATTAGTGAGTCCCCCATCCCCTGTCAGAGAAGCCCACAGTAGAAAGTGAGGGGTTTTGGGTGCAGCTCCACGGAGGCCCATATACACCCACCTTCAAGATGCTGATTTCTGTAACGAGGGCTGGAAGAAAAGATGGGTCTGAAGAGTATATAGCCCAGGAGATGTCTGAGTCAGGAGAGAAGAACAGAAACAGGCTAGTTTAGATCATGACAGCCCCTTCTATATCGAAACTTCATGGAGGGAGCCAGGAAATTACTTTCTAACGCATTAAACTCTCCATAAAGGGCCCTAAGCTCCTAGAAGGAAATACACTGTGTAATTGCATAGGACTTCAGTGTAGAAAACATTAACAAGACACATGAGAAACAGCGGCTGTTTATTCTGTAGTATATCCTTGAGGCAGGTGGAGTGTTTCCATCTGTTGAAAGTAGCCTCCGTGATGTCTCCCTGTTGGGATCAAGTTAAAGAGAATGGATTTCCCACTTTATTGGGAAAAGCTTCTCAGCTGCAGATATTCATCAGACTCCTTCAGTTTCTTTGGGAATTTAAAGCTGTGCAGTTGCCTTCTCTGTTTTCTTTCACATTGCCCCAAGAAAACTTTGACTTCTTTGCCAGCCATTGCTTCCTTTCCAGTTTCTTTCTCTCTCCTTTGACCTAAAAAATGTCACCTGTGATCATCATATGGCTTGAACTCCATTTGAAAAAGGGAGGGAAAAGTTGCTGGTGAGGTTGGAATGAATGTGGACTTGGGCCTGAGGTAGAGTGTCTCCTTCTACCAGGCCTCGGTAAGTGATACTTGATTTAACACGTAGAATTTGCAGGTGCTTGTTCAGATCTATCATGAGGTGGAAGAGGCAGGACCGTGAAATGCAAAGATTGTAAGAGTGAACATATTTGTAGGCTCTTCCTATTGTGCATGGGAGGTACTTTAAACCTCAAAAGGTTTCAGCCATTGCAATTCATATTTTAAGAGTCTGGGAAGGTGGGCAGCTTTTGTTTCCCACCCTAAGTCTTCTGTTCATTCCAGGGCACATGTCCTAAATACCAGCCATATCTGGTGACAATGTCTAGTGGCTTCCTGTCACCAGGGACTCAAAGTGTCCATTGTATACTCCTGCCCGAACTTCTGTGTCTGAGAAACCCAAAGTGGTACACTCTCAGTCATAATCCAAGGAGCTCCAAATCCTTCAGTTTCTTCTAGTTGTCCCTTTTTGACTTGTGACATTGGCTTTTGTGCATACTTAAGGCTCCATGTAATTCTTTGTTCTGGTTCAGATGAAGATTTTCTCCTGCTCCTTGGCTTTGGCCCCAGAAAGCCTTGTTTGTCTACAGCACCCTTCAGGAGTTTATGCTGGTGGGCAGAGGGAATCCAGAACTTAAGCACGATAGTCTTTTCATCAAACAAATATTTACTGAGTTCATACTATACTTCAAACATCATATTAAATGTTAAGAATGTAAACAGGAACAGGATGTCGTTGCAGCTCAGAAAAACTAGAAAGTAGTAGACCTGAGCACCAACGGATCATAGAAGATGATGGTGGAGGAAGTAGCTGTGGTGTTCTTGGTGCTCACAGAAAGGTGTTCATTCTTCTTGGGAAATGAAGGAAAGGAGCTGTGAAAACTTCACAGTGAAGTCAAAAATTGAGCTGGGTTTTGAAGGTTGAGTAGGAGTGTGCTGCTTTAACCACAGGAGTAAATTTTCCAGAAAAGCACTTGAAGTGGGCAGTGTCTTTGAGTGACACTGAGGAGTCCAGTAGGGTTGTCGCACAGTGTGATTCTGAGGAATAATAGTTAGGGAGAACTGTGCTGGAGGGTAAGCCAGAGGACAGAGATCAAACCTCTTTCTCCCCACTCAGAGATCCTTAGTGACTTAGGGAAGTGTCATGAATATTGAAAAATCCCGGCCATGGAATATTGAGGATGCGGAAAGAGGTGGAAAGGACACAGGAAGCATACCATACAGTTTTAGATATTTTGACAGAGTGGAAGGAAAATGGGTGCTTAATTTTAGGAAAAATATCCAAAGGAACTCCCTGCTCTCCTTTTTAATAAAAGAAGAATTTAAAGGAAGATTTGAGAGAAAGGGAGATAATTCAGTGTTCAAGGTTCCAGGAGACAGGGAAGAAAATTGGATTGAGATTAAGGGCCAGTCTTAGAAAGGACTAGGAAATAGTTCCCTTGGATATTGGGGAGAGAAAAATGTTGTGGATGAATTAGCCTATAGAGCTGGAGAGAGGATGGAAGGAAACAGAGGGAGTTCATGACTCTTTCCTTTTGTTATTTGGAAAAGAGGAATCAAAGACGTAGTGTGAGAGAGTGGTAGAGTGTTAGCCTTTTCAGTCTACCGCTCTTCAGTAAAAGAATGGGGTCTGTATAAGGCAAAACATAAGTTCTAAAATCTCAGGCCCTCTGCATCTGAGCATTATAATGGATCTTTGGAAGTAAAAGGGGGCTGGACCAAGGAGATCTGTTTTGCCTGGGTTTCCACCTCCCTTTGGGGTGCTCCTGCATCCATGCCTGCCTCCCTCTCTCCCTGCCTTCTAGGGAGTAGCACCTCTCCAGAGCTCAGCTGGAGCAGAGGTAAATCCCATTCTCTCCATCACAACTGAGGCAAGTCAGAGTTTTTAAAATGGACCACTCACAAGTGAGACGTGAACAGGGAAAATATTGGAAACAGGATGCAAAATTCAGATTTCTGAAATTTCCTGTATATTGCTCACTCCCAGGCTCCCAAATCCTATCCTGATAAAATGATGAATTCAGTGCAGTCTGGTCTCTAAGGCTGCCTGCCTTCCTCACTCCAGCTTTCCTCTACGGTCACAGATCCATGGACTGTCAACCAAGCAGGTCCTGATGGTTTATTTTGGACTGTCAACCAAGCAGGTCCTCACCTTTATTTTGAGGTCCTGCTTTCCCTCAAAATAAAAATATCACCCAGATATCAAGAACTGCAATGAAGAGAACTTACCTGGGAATTCACACATTGCACTCTCTAAGCAATGATATTATTCTAAAAAGATTGACAATGGTTTCTCTATTTTAAATCTACCACTATAATAATTCAAGGTTAGTTTTATAGCCTTTTTCCCCCAGGCTGTGATTGATCAGTCTATGATTCCACAGTTGTTCAGTTTGACAGGCAATTGCCTTTTTTGATTAATTATTGCAAAAAATATAAATTATACTTCTTATTTCTAAATTCTACACAGTAAGTGATCAAACTGGACTGGAACTCAGCTCTGGCTCCATGTTTGGTTTAAAGTTTTTGGCTCCATGTTTTGGTTTAAAGATTTTCTATCTTTGCTACCCAAAGAAATGACCAGAGCCAGCAACGATTATTGACCAATCTTCCAGATACCTTTGAGGAGGTCAATGCTTTCACAGCCCCTTTGCAGTGAAAATGCATGTATTTCAGTCTTTCTCTTAAGAAGAGAGGCACTCGGCCCTAAATGATGCTTTCCTGTGGGTATCTCCAAGGGTTAGCATGATGTCTTTAATCTGCAATTATAGCATGAATCTAAAATTGTATGCTTTTTCCCTTCAAAAATAGTATTAATATAGCTTCAATAATTCCTCCTCTCCCTTAGTGTGTTCAGAAAATAGCTTTTTCCCTTGCAGAAATCACAGACGGTGATTAAGTAGTAAATTCAGTTTCTTCTTCAGCCCAGGAACAAGATTTCTAGCAACACATTGCTTTTACTTATATTCCAGCTGATAGACTATTTTGCAGGTTTTGTGGATTTAGAGAGTATA
This sequence comes from Geosciurus inauris, assembly GCA_004024805.1. NCBI lineage: Eukaryota > Metazoa > Chordata > Mammalia > Rodentia > Sciuridae > Geosciurus > Geosciurus inauris. Next base: position 326,645 of record PVHX01000205.1, on the reverse strand, counting down.
TAAGTTTTATGCTGACAATTTCCTGTGAGTGTGTGGAGGTGAGTCTGTTAATAGGAGACAGCACTCTGGTCTCCCCCTGGATGTGGGAGGAGGAGCTTCTACTGTGAGATGCTCAGACACTATGAGAAGGCCCCCACACTGCCCAGGACATGAAGATATCAGGAGTTCTAGATCCTATTGGCAAAACTTCACCCTCTGTACTCTCATCCCTAGGAGAACAAAGAGATGACCTCAGCCTTCTGGGAATGTGAGAATTGTCCTGGAGAGCTGGGGTGTTTCCACAGAGCCTAGATGATGTCAATAGTCCTGGGCTTGTTCAGAAATTGCAGGCAGGGTCTTGTCTCATTTATTTCCTCATCAATTATAACCAAGACTTATTCCCTCTGGGAAGCCAAGTCAGAGATTCCATAGGATAGGCAAGGTGGGTGAGACTAGGGTGTGTGGGAAGAACAGGGCTAAACTTCCTATTGGCTGAAGGTTGTGATGAGCAGATTGGAGGGATGGAGGTGAGAATGGGAAAGCAAACTGGCACCTTTCTGGACCTGAACCCTGTAGGAGCTGCTCTCCTGTGTTGGAGGGAAAAGTATCACCACCTTCAATTGCCTCAGTTGTTAGTAGAATTCTACAATAACTTTATTTAAGCAGTAAAGTTACTTCTGCACCACTTTTGCTTAATATCTTGAAAAACTTTCTATTTTTAAACACCATTTGCATCAATGTGATAAGTTTCAACTTTTTTTTTGTTTTGTTTTCAAACTTGAGGCTCCTCTTAAAAATATTCACTAAGATAAATAACTTTAACCTGATTTTTTTTTTCTTTTGGTATCATTGTTAAACAGTTTAAAAAGTAGTTCAGACAAGTTTTGAAGCTCTGAAAGCTTAGATCCAAAGAAGAGTGAAAACACTGGAGATCAAGGGGGAAAAAGCAAGAAGAAGGAACAAAGCAGGCCAGTGACATGATACACACAAAATCAGAAAAAAGTGTCCTGTGGCTAAGGTGGGTTTAACTCTTCGTGGCTCTTAGGAGGCAGTGCGTATAGAGAAGAAAAAACAATTCTGGGCTCTAAGTATGTTGGTTATATCTTTCAGTTTTTATTAACTAGTTTTGCAACCAATTTATCTGAGTTTTAACTTCCTTATTTGTGAAATGGTGGAGCTAGACTCTATGACCACAGGAATCTTTTCTCTTCTCATCTGCTGGAAACCTGGATAATTTCGCTTACTTAAAATAATAGCATAAATGTTGAGGCTTTATACTTAATTTAACTTCAAATTTAAGAAAGCTTTTTTAATTCCTTCATTTAATTCTAGTTGCATAAAACCTCTTAGCTTGTATTTCTCCTGGCCCTCGATGTGAATAGTACTGGGAATGGGAATGACATTCTTCTGTGAGGACAGAGGTGGATCTGTAGTCATTATTAGCTGCTGTGGGCTTCTTTCAAGCAAGTCAGACAGTCCAAGGACAAAACCACCATGTACCAGTTTGGTTTTTGTATTCGGTATCAATTCCTAGAACTCACCTCCTGTGACACTGAGGGCCAGGACAGTCAGACACCTGCTCTTTCCCATGCGCTGCCTTAACCTGTGAAGCTCTGCAAGGGGACAAATGTTCCTTTCCAGAGGAGAGGCACTAGGTTGCAAAACCAATCAATCATCAGAGGTGCTTTGTGACATGTGCCCCACCCTAGGGAAAGCAGTACCAAATACTCTTCCATGTTATAGTTTACCAATGCCCCAAAGCCAGTGAGGCCTCTTTTATGAGTGTGGTCCTTGGGATCATGCAGTGGAAAGACTTTGGTTGGAATTCAGGTCAAGTTCCTGGCCTAGTTAATGGATCAACATGAAAACCTTTCTAGCTATACCTGAGCCCCAGCTTTTTCTCCTACCATGTAAAAGAGGGAGTTTTTTTTTTTTTTCCTACTAGACAAATATTTTCCAAAGAGTGTTACACTTGTTACAAGAAGAAAGGGTTTCATGGTTAAATGGCTCTGGAAAGAGTGCATGAAATAAGGTTAACAGTTTTCTTAAATAAGAATTTCTTGTGATTTCTACTGTGTGTATATACTTTTGACTCTAACAAGTTAATATGAGGCTTTCTCCAAATTTATTTCAAATTGATACCTTTTTTTTCCCCAAGAGCATGTGATGGCAGGATTACTGCTTGCCAAATTTCTTTTAGATTTATGAATCCATTAGTAAAAGATCATGAACTAGTCATTTTAGAAGAAGGATTCCAATGTCTATAAAACCCTAATATCCCTCAGGGCCCTAATGAAGATCCAAGATCCACATCCTGTGTGAAGTTACTCTTTATTTCAGTGTTTTCCAACAGGAACCTTTGACTCCACTCCATGGAGAGTACATTGTTATGGCCAACTGAAAAAGGAATTGTGTGTGTGTGAGAGAGAGAGAGAGAGACAGAGAGAGACAGAGAGACAGAGAGACAGAGAGAGAACGAGTGCTTCTGAAGAATTGGATGCAGCATCCTTGACGTATCGACTCCCCAGCATTCATGTAATGATGTTTTAATCTCTGTTTTCTCAAGTACAAACTTATTTAAAAAAAAAAAAAAGCCAATACACGAACATCCAAAACATAAGACCTAAGAAGGAGAGGATAACTCTTCAGATAATCAGGAGAATTCTTTGTGTTACAAAATGATTCCTCCCAGGTTTCATTTTAAGGAGAAAGGAAGTTGGTTTTGCAATTATTTCTTTGAGTTCTGCAGCCATTCATAATTAGGCTTTTAGTAATTTTAGCAATGAAAAATACTTTCTGTAAAGCCCCTGTTTGCTGTCCTATTAAGACGGAGCCCTGATTCCTTTCCCTGTCTGTGAGCACTGTGGGTTGATGGAGGTATCTCTCAGGGATGTCAGGCTGCTTCCTCCTTTACTCTGCCTCTGACCTCCTCCAAAGGACCCCTGCTGGGCAAGGAGGACTTTCCCTCCCGCAGGGGACCACTGTTCAGGGGCAGTCTGCCTCCCCTAGAACCTCCTTATTCTTCCCCCAGTGTTGTTTGCAGCTTGGGACTTATTTATTTATTCTTTAGACAGTATCATCCGTAATTGAAAACCTTTAGAAATCCATTTTTTATCACGCCTCTGGAACATATGTTCTATTTTGCCAGCTGTCCAAGTTGCTAAGACTTTCCCCTTGCTGGTTGGGAAAATAGGTTCTACTTTAGACAGCTACAATGAATCAAGACGTACACAAACTTGATTTTAAAGGTGTTTCCTGCCTTGTTAACCCAATCATTAGAAGACAAAGGCACAGTTGGATCGTTTCTATGTTTCTAAAAACCATTAGCTTTCTTCTAAGGGTGATTTGCCACTTCAGGCATAATTAGACCACTTAAACACTTATCTTTGCTTGTCAATGGACTGGGAAGTCTTTATCCTTATCAGGAATGATGTGGTTCAAAGAAAACCTCAGCGGCTCACGCCTGTAATCCCAGCATTTAGGGAGGCTGAGACAGGAGAATCGCGAGTTCAAAGCCAGCCTCAGCAATGGCGAGGCGCTAAGCACCTCAGTGACACCCTGTCTCAACATAAAACACGAAATAGGGCTGGGGATGTGGCTCAGTGGTCGAGTGCCCCTGAGTTCAGTCTCCAGTACCAAAAACAAAAACAAAAACAAAAACCCAAAAAAAACCCTCAGCTTTAAAAGGGGGGGGGGGTGCATTTCAGCAAGGTAGATCCTACCTGGTTGCTGGATCTTTTAATCTCTAGACCTTACCAGCAGCCTGATTTATGGAACCCCCAGAAATACCAGATCCTGAGAGGGAAAGTTATATGAGGAAAGGGAATGCAATATGTGGTTGGAGGTGAATGAGAGGAGACCCAGACATCCTGGCACCCCACCCACCTACACCGTGGAGCTCAGGTCCAGGAAGACAGATGCTGGGAGATGAGGGTGCTTAGCTAATTTTTCCTATGATCGTGAAACATAGTGAGTAGACCTGAGGAGAAGGGATTCCCATTTTTTTCTTTGTTTTTTTTTTTTGTTTTTTTGTTTTTTGTATTCTGCTTGACTTACATGAGAAGAACATAGGCATTAGAATTGGACCTGCCTAGTTTTGAATTCTGGTTCTGCTAATTACTCTTTATCTATGAAATAATGATATCTCTTTCATGAGGTTATCATGATGACTTGAAGAATTCTACCCCTTTTAGCATTTCTGGAGTTGTAACATGCAATTTTTTCCTAATATCTCCTTGCCTGTGTGTGTTTCAATGGTAATGAAGATCTATCAGCTCTTTTTTCTTTTTGGTACTGGCGGTTGAACTCAGGGGTACTTGACCAATGAGCCATATCCCCAGCCCTATTTTTGTGTTTTATGTAGAGACAGGGTCTCACTGAGTTGCTTAGGACCTCACCATTGCTGAGGCTGGCTTTGAACTGGTCAGGAGAATCCTCCTGTCTCAGCCTCCCAAAGTCCTGGGATTTCAGGCATGTGCCACTGCACCTGGCTCATCAGCTCTTATACAGCACTTAGATGGTGGGTTGTTGATTCATAAGAGAATATGGATTTGTGACAATTCTATGTTTCTGACTACTCTGTTTCTTTGCTGTCTGGTATATAAAATATTTCATCATGTAATCTTTTTGAAGATACTTGAAGCAACAATCAGCAAACCTAATTTTAATTAAAATGTAACAAGTTCAAACTACTATGAGATACCACCACACACACACCAGAACGTAAAAACAAAAGCAAACACAGACTCGCCTCCAAACACATACACAATGAAAACCAAGCCACCAAACAAATAAAAAACAGAAACAGCTCTGACAATACCAAGCACTGGTAAGGGAGCAACTGGAATTTGCATACATTGCTGGTGGGAGTTAAATTGGCACAACCATTTTGGAAAATTGTTACATTGTGCTAAGGAAGCTGAACATACAACTGATGATCCATAAATCAGTACATAAATGCACCAAACATATAATGATGCTCTTGGCAGCTTTACTTATGATAAGCAGTAGTTGGTAACAATCCAATGTCAATTAATAGCAGAATGGATAAGCCAATTGTGGTGTATCCATGTAATAGAATATTATACAGCAGTGAAGGGACATCAAAGGGCTTCTTGGCACTAGCGATGTTTTATATTTGATCTAGGAGTTGGTTATTTGGGGGAATTTATTTTAATAAAAATTATCAAGCTGCACACTTAAGGTCTCTGCATATATGTGCTATGTGAGTAAATGTTTACTAAATAAATACCATTTTTTATTTTATAAAATTCAGTGTCAAATGGCAAGAAAATTTCTTCAGAACATAATAAGAGATACATTATGAGTTCAGAAAGCCTACACTGTGGACAAAATAAAATGCTGCTTAAAATTCAGTACTCATGAAGTCATGCATTTATGTTTTCTTTGAGTTATAATTCATAAATAAAATGAAAAGATACTAAATGTAGAATTCAGTAAATGTTGATTCATGTATACATCTGTGCAGTCAGAACCCCAATCAAGATAGGGATCATTTCTGTTACTGCTTCAGGTTTCCCTGTGCTTCTTTCCAGTTAGTAGCCCTCTTCTTGTCCCTAGAGAAAATCAACTGTCCTTAATCACCTCACATTAGGTAGTTATGCTTGTCTTTGAACATCATTTAAATAGAATAATACAGCTTCCATATGCATATATATAGTTTCTTTTACTTAGCATATTTTTGATATTCAGCCCGAATGCACTAATAGTTATTTTTTATTAATATGCCATAATTTAATTATCCATTTCTCTGCTGTTGGATTTTGGGGTTGTTTCCAGTTTGGAGTTATTCTGAAGAAAACTACTCAAAACGTTTGCACAGGTCTTTCTTAGAATATATGGCCTGTATTAGTCAGGTTTCTCTAGAGGAACAGAATCAACAGGAAGTACGATTATAAAAAGGGGATTTATTAGACTGGCTTATGCGACCAGAAGCTCGATAGTCCACAATGGTCGTCTGCAGGCTGGAGAGCTGGAAGAACCAGTAGCTGTGCAGTCCAAGAGGCTGAAGTCCCAGAACAAGAGGGATCCACGGTGCTACCCTAGTTCAAGACCAGAGGCTTCTGAGGAATCACTGGCAGAGTCCACTTTGGAAGAGTGAAGAAGCGAGAGTTTCATGTCCTCAGATGGTCACAGCAGCAATCAAGAACCCATTCAAGAAGAATCCAGCTTGCATCTGCTTCTGCTTCCTTGTTGTTCCCACTTTTATTCCATCCAAGCCACCATACTATGGGACTGTGCTGCTCATGCTTAGGGTCTCCATTGCCGTTGGCTATCCCATGTGCCAGTCATTCCTAGACACACCCTCATTGAACACCCAGAAGCCTCTTAATCATGGGCATCTCTTAATCTAATCAAGTTGACAACTCAAATTAACCATTACATGGCCTAAGAAATCTTCATGTTCAGGTTCTAAAGAGTTTCTTATATTTTCTTTTAGAAAAATTTAGAAAAATTTTTCTTTTATGTTTATGTCAATGACCTAACATATTAATTTTTATGTGTAGTGTAACATGAGGTTTATTTGTTTTTCCTGATTGTTCAGTTGTTTCAGCCCTGTTTGTTGAGAAAAATCTTTTATTCCTCCATTGGATTACTTTGCCATCATCTGTTGAAAATCAACCAGGCATAACTATGTAGGTCTGTTTCTGAAATTTCTATTCTGTTCTGTTGATCTCCATACTTATTTTTATGCCAATAACACACTGTCTTAATTACTGTCACTTTAGGGTAAGTCTTGAAATCATGTAGCAGATATTCATTCATTTATCTTCAGCCAATACTAATGCATTTATGAACTTCTTTGCAGGGGAAAAAACCTGCATCTTATGTCCTAGATGGTAACTTGATTTTATGTTTGATTAGAAATAATCATATTTCAGAAACATTTCAGGGTAATATATCTCAAAATGCAGAAGTATCTCTGATATAAAATACATTTTTTTTTCCTACAAAGGATTGAGTATTTAACCACAGTGGTTAAACCAGGAGTGTTTAACCACTGAGCCACATCCCAGCTCTTTTTTATTTTTATTTTTTATTTTGAGATGAGGTCTTGCTAAGTTGCTTAGGGTCTTGCTAAGGCTGGCTTTGAACTTGTGATCCTCCTGGCTCAGCCTCTCATGCCTCTGGGATTACAGGCATGTGCCACTATGCCTGGCTATAATACAATTTTAATACTGCTCATCAAATTAATTGTGTATAGCTTTGTTGACATTTCTGCCCTTACTATGAGGATCCTTCTGAATTCCTGTGAAAGATTTTCCAGCTGATTAAAAAAAAAAACCTGTGAGTGGGGGCAAAGAACAATGTCTCTGCTGCTCTTGATGATGTCATGAAGGGTGTGATACCTGGAACTGTCAGTGTCTCATCATCATGAGGTGGTTTACACTGCACCCAGGGTGCAGAGAAGGAAGAAAATTGAGTCTTCAAAGAAATGATGGATATAAAAGCATGTCCTAATCCACCTTCAGTCTTCCAGTTATGGGAGTTCATACATTTTATTTATTGTTCAAACTATTTGAATTGGGTTTTCTTTTACTTGCTTCCCAAAACATGCTATCTGATAAGATCATATTGCATTTTAGCACCTCTTTGATGTGTCAATTACTCACGGTGAGAATATTAAATAGACAAGGCATTAGGTTAAGAACTGAAGTGTAAACAAAGGTGTAATTTATTGATGAACTTTAGTCATATGGATATATGATTCTAAAAAGGAGGAATCCATTTAACTGTATAAACTACTAACAAAATTGGGTGAAGTTTATATTGCTGTGTCTTGAGACATAGCCACATTGCTGTAGATGAGTTCAGTAGGATATTGAGATCAAGTGAAACAAAGGCAACTACAGACCCTGGAAGTCCATGATCATACATTTCCCTGCCTGAAGGACCTCTTAGAGTTGAGTAAGGCTGAGCTTGCAAGGGAGGCCAAGTGCTCATGGGCTGAGGAACAGGAGAGCAAGGTGGGACCAGGCAGTGGCATTGGGGTTTAAGGACTGCAAGCCAACTGGGGCTCAGAGTTGCTTTCGCAAGAATGTTTTCTATGTCATTCACATCAAAGAATAGAGGTGGGACAGTGGCTGTGGAGTTAGTTTCTAGCTCTGGTGCTGGGACTAAGGCCAGGCCAGTTTTCCTGCCTTGGGCTGAGAAAACCCATGATCATTAAAAGCAAGCCAACCTCAAAATCTATAGCTACTTTATTTTTAAATGAAGTCATTATTTCAAGTCAAAAGTGCATAAAGAATTTCTGAAGAGTTTCCAAGGCAGAGAATTTCAATTCTGGTTGGTTTGAGAACAGAGGTAGTCTTTCAGTTTTCAATTTCATCGGAAGTAATGCTCCATAATTTGAACTTCTGATGCTGAAAATTGAACCGAAAATGAGACTTTTCTGTAGTTCAGTCCCTGCTGCCTTGTTGACATTATTATGATTACTACTAGGTTATTCTGTCCAGGTTGGAGATGGAGGGGAGGCTGGGTCCTGGCCTTGGAAGCTCACAGTCACAATCCCAGTCACCCATGCATGGTGGGAAATGGGGTCTTCTACTGATTGGAATCATGGTCTTTTGTACACTCAGGGTCCTTTTTTTCTATATTTATGCATTTTATTCTCCTAATGGGGGAGGGAACAGCAAGTGATGGAGGCATCAGCTGCATAGAGTTCACAGATTCAATTTCTTGGTTCCCTTTAGGAACTGTAAACAGACAGGGTTGGAAGTTTACTGGGAGACTGTCTTTCTTGCTAACATGTCAATCTGGTATTCCTCTTGATTAATTCATTTACATATTTACAGGAGACACTGCAAAAATAATGTGAAAAACTGGTTGCTCGCAACTCATGTTTATCCTACCATAAGATGAATGGAAGTTTATTATAATTTTTTAATTATGCATCTCTCACATTATCTGAAAAAGGAAAACAGACTAAGGAAAAAGAATTATGCTTTCCTGTGTGTTTGTGTGGAAGGGTGTGACCCTCGGAATAAAAGCTTTTTCTGCCACCCTGGAGCTCATTTGTTCACATAAAAAAATATGATCAGCTTTACAGATAAATTCAGGCCTGCATCTAAATTATCACAGAAAATTGTCCAAACGACTTTAGCACTAAAGTATATGTGGGTCACATGGAAGTAGATGACAGGGTCATTGCTCAGAGCCCATTGATGTCACATTGCTGTAGCCATTTGTGGAACAGCAAGCGAAGTCACAACATGCCACACATTGATAACATTGAATGGTAAATCATTTTCCCCTCTTATTGTAAGTGTGCGGGTATTTCTGGTTGAATTGCATTCTCTAATCCGAAGTGGGATTTATTGTTCAATATTATCATGTGACGTGTTTAAAAACATTGAGTCATAAATTCTGTGGTCTTTTCTCTACTCCACCTTTGGGGAGATACTAAGTTGTTATTGTAACTCCTTTGATACTTCAGGATAATGGAGGGAAAAACAAATAGACAAAAAGAAAGTTATTGTGGGAGGGGGGAGTCGGAAGAGGACACTGTTCTTTAAGAGGGTTCGTGGGAGAGAAAAGAGATTCTAGGGGAACAGTAGCCACACAGAGTGGGACTCTGAGGACATAAATGGGAAAAATATCATGTTTAGTATGTTTTTCTTTGTGCCAGGCAACTTATTTTTACTTTTTAAGTCTTTAGGAAAAGATCCAATCAAAATTTCCTTTTGCCACCGAGAACAGCAGGGAATGGCCTAGTTTTTTATGTACATATGAATATTTATTCAGCTTCATGCAAAAAGGTTTCTTTCACTTCTTTCAAGTTTCCAGATCAATTAAAAAAAATTTTTTTTGGTACTGTGGATTGAACTCAGGGGTGCTCAACCATTGAGCCACATCCCCAGCCTGATTTTGTGTTTTATGTAGAGACAGGGTCTCACTGAATTACTTAGTGCCTCGCCGTTGCTGAGGCTGGCTTTGAACTCGTGATTCTCCTGTCTCAGCCTCCCAAAGTGCTGGGATTACAGGCATGCACCACCGTGCCCGGCTTAGATCAATTATTGAAAAGTTTTTCCAAATTATTCCCTATTCTTATGCTACTGTTAGGCAGGGTTCTGTGGCATGGGCATGTGGCCCAATGAGACATGTGGTAACTCTATTGAAGGCTCTGGGCAAGTGTCCCCTGATAAAAGGACAGGACAGTCCACAATGAGGAGGTCTTTTTCTGACAGGCTGCCTGTTAGCTTCTGCTTTGTAATTCCATTGCATTAGCTCATGACCATGAAGTGTCCCCCTTAGGGAATGAAGATGGCTGGGAGATGGCAGAATGGAAGGATGGATAGTCTTGGGTCCTTTATGACTCTGTTAGACCATTGACCTGGTTTCTTATCCTCTACCTTGAGGCTAAGGGTTCAAGCCTTCCAAGTGCTATTTCTAAGTGGTACATGTCTCTGTTTTTTCTTGCTTTTGTAAATCAGCAATAAATAGCCTCATGATTAAGCCACTGGTATTTAACTCTGACATGCAGCCAAAGGCATTTCTAACTGGCACAAAACACATTTAAAACTTTTGCCATTTGTAGGGTGCGACCAAACAAAACAAATAAATGAGAAGTTGGAGCTTGTAGAACACTGCTACTGTCAGCTGCAACATCTGATTTCAAACGTCTGTGTTCGGCAGAACCATTTGGCTCCATTGATTGACTTTATAACAGGCAAATGTCATAATTAAACTCAAAGTATAAATTTTAATTAGCAAAATTTAGCAATTTGTCTGTTTTACATTTTGGTATTCCAATTAAGATTTCATTTGAAACAGCTAAACTAACTAAAAATCATAGCATAAGCCAAAGAGAAGCAGAGTATTTGAATGTTTGTGTATATGTGCATATACTAATCACTGCATTCATCTTATCATTGAAATTTATTTTTATTTTTTCATTTTATTTTTTCAGTGCTGCATCTCGAACCCAGAACCTCATGCATGCTAGGCAGGCTCTCTACCCCTGAGCTGCACCCCCAGCCCACACTAAACCCCTCCTATGTGCCACCCACTGCTGTAGAGGCTAGAGATGGAAAGCCAGCTTCTTTGCCTCTCCATTTTGGTAAAAAGGCATCACAATTCAACCAGATACTCAGGATGAAAACCACATTGCCATCCTTGAATCATACCTTTCTGGGACATCCCGCGTGTGATCCATCAGCAAGTCACGTGGGGTCTACCATTGCGGCACTACCTGATGCCACTCTTATCACATTCTCCCTGACTCTTTCCTTAGTCCAAGTCACCACCATTCTCCTACTTAATCCTCTCCAAGCTCTCTTCTCCAAATGGTTGCAAGAATGTATTAAAAAAATAAAGGAGGTCATGCTATTCTTTTTAGCCTTTTCATGGCTTCACATTACTAATTTTAAACAAACAGATCCAAAGTCCTGTTCTTAGCATATCAACTTTCTTTATGATGTAGCACCAAATACTTCTCAGGTCGTTTCCTCTCCTGCTGTTCCTCGTTCCATCCAGTCCAGGTGTTCCAGCCTCCTTGCTGTTTGCTGTGTGTACCAGGAGTGTTCCTCCCAAGTAACTTTGTACTACCATCTCCCTTGGTTCAGTTTTCTGCCCTGTAACCCCAGGGATATCTTCCCCTGACTACCTCACAGTCTTCTCTAGCTCCTTACGCCATATTGTAGCCTCTCGACTAGTTTGGAGTCCATCTCCTGCATTTGAACATTAGCTCTATACGGCACAGACTGCTGTTTGGATGAATCTGATGAACAGAAACGAACTGTGGCAAGACGCTCTCTTCTCTCGGTTCCTGGTTCTGCCCTTCATGGCGATGTCTTCCAGGCCAGTTTTTGCTCTGTGTCTCCCTGTTTGCATTTGGGAAATAAAGGGAAATTTCAGGCCTTAAGATTTTTTGGGGCAGCCTGTTGGCTTTGTTCCATTCTCACTGCTCAGGTGGCTTCTGACTTTGTTTCTGCATCCAGCCAGCTTGTTGTTGGGCTGGAGGGGAAGCTGGCCTGTGTGCAGGTGCTGATTAATGCAGGCATCTCTCTTCTTCACCTTAGGAAGAAAACCCAGCTCAGGCAGCCTGGGACAAGCGAGCCCGCAAAGTCAGCAAGGTCCTCTGCTGGGTTTCCCATCCTCTCACCACCCTTCTACCCCTGCTGACCCTCTGCCTACCAGGGACCTAATGGGATCCTGATGCCCTTATGTGCTCATCTTAAGAAAATGGCTTAGAAAAACAAGCTCATTCCTAAGTACCCAGGATAGATGGTATTTGCTTCCTTGTAGGCATATTTTTGTGTGTGTGGATTTGTGAGAAAAGCAGTCTCTTTGGTCTCTAAAGCCATACACATCTTTTCCCATCTCTGGCTCTTTGGTAGCTGTGTGAGTTTGGACAGGCATCTCTACCTTTCTGAATCTCAGTTCTTCCGCTGGTAAAATGTGACTCCTAAGACCTATCTTGTGTCACTGTGATGACTTAAATGAAATGATGCATAAAACGATGCACACAGCAGCATCCCAGTGGAAAATGACTGCAGAGAGAAAGAGGTGGAGAGTATCACGATATTGTGGCTCACTTTGCCTCTCTAGTGTCCTTTAAATTCACTCTGTGTGCCGTTTCTGTTTGAATCAATGGCCAGTGTTGCTTAGAAGCATGGATTGGGAACTGCTAGAAACGAGGCTGTGCTAAGCAGAAAGTAAATAGCTAAAAACTGCAATATATCCATATACGGGGACCCACTTCAGCAGAGCCTGCAGCCCGTACAGTTAGTGGCACTGATACTGTCAGCCTGGAGAAGCTGTTAGAGTCTACAGCTGGGATTCTTTCTTCCCATTCTCCATTGGCTCTTCCTTCTAGGCTGGAGTGAGCTGCAGGAGTTGGGGCTGGCCTGGACTGCATGTCCTGAAGTCTAATTGTCCCCTGTCTTCATAGCCGACTCCCTTCCCTTCCTGGCTGCAGGGGCGAGGTGAGGTGGGAGGCCAGCTTACTCCTGGATGGTGACATGTGTCAGGCAGGCAGTGAGAATGGGACAGAACGAGTGCTCAGCTCCTCTTCACCTTTCATGGTTAGAGCTCCTTTACGGGAATGTGTGCATGGCAGGGTGTGGTGCTGGTAGAGGAAGAGGGCGGGGTGTGGAGACAGGGGAAGTCCCGTCAATACTTCTGTTGATGATGGAGTTTGTCAGCAGCAGAGGAAAATCTGTATTCAAAGGCCAAGAATCAGTAGCTTCTGTCTGTAGGTGGACAAAGCCATCTTGTTTACCTGGCAGAACCAGTTTTAGAGCCTGTGGCAACAAAGGTCTTAGGGGTGAGTTACTTTGAGCTATTTAATTCAGACTAAGCATCAGGAAGTCCCTGGCTGTCCCACAAAAGGGGATCTGTTTTGAAGCTAGGATGAGGAGTCTGGATTCCAGACCAAGGGAGAAAAGGGAAGTGGCAGAAAGAAGCTTGACATGTCCAGCTCATTTCTACCTCAGGACCTTTGCACATGTTCTCTTGGGAATGGTTTCCCTCCTGAATCTGCATGGCTTCCTCCTCCCTTCATTCAGGTCTTACCCTCAGGACATCTTACCAGTTAGGCTAGACTGGAGGCCTTCTTTCCAACTATCAAATACCCCTCTCCCTTCCTACTAGTGTCTCCAAGTATTTACTTGGTATATTCAACATACTTCGGAGGTTCAAAGTCAGTATTTGGTAAATGAAAGAGCAAACTTTTCCCCTAGGAATTTCTCCATTCATGAATGCATCCACTTTACAGTCTATTTTCAGAGTATAAGATAGTGGTCTGAATTCAGGGTTAGGCAATACCTAACAATCCATTGGCTGAAGTTTTCATTTGGCACAAGGGAAAATGCTAAGATGGCTTGACCAGTGTGAACTGCTGTTGTTTATCATAAGATGTCTAAGGATTTCCCCTCGAGACCCATCTGTGTGGTTAAACATTGGAATTTGTGTAAAGTAGTTAATTTAGTGTAAAAGGAGTCACAATTGCCATTTTCTTTTTATTTGAACCCCCCCAAAAGCAAAATGATGAAGCCCATGATTAGTGGGACAAGATTCACTTATTTTTGAAAGAAACATATGGCAATCCTAGGTGGAATGGAAACTTTTTGCTTTAACAGCCCATGTGTATTTTTAGTTAAAGAATTTAAAAAAGAAATGCAGTAGAAATGTTAATTGCTGTGGTTGTGTGTCTTACCAGAGGGGGAGCAGTTTCTAGGTAATTAAAGCACCTCACTGTGAGATTGTTCCAGTTTGGAAGAAAAGAAAAGCAGCCAACTGGACATCACCAAGTCTTTCATGGGTCAGTTATGAAGCTGTTGCTGGTTGACTGCAGAGCCAAGTACCAGCAGTCTCAGTCATTGACTCACAAAATATGTACTGATCACCCTGCATGCAAACATCTAGGAATGGGGATTTGGCAGAGACAAACATACCTGCTCCCATGGGGCTTTTGTTCCAGTGGGGGAGACCCACAAGATCAAGATAAGGAAGGTATACAATATAAAGTGACTCCTGTCTCAGGGGATGGGGGATAAGGTTTAAAATGTGGCCCTCAGGTGGCATTTGAGCAAAAGTTAAAGCAGGTCAGGGGAGATCTAGAGGAGGGGCACACCAAGCAGAAGGTGCCAGGTATTGTTGGAAGATAAGCAAGAGACCAGTGTGCCTAGAACTCGGTGGGCGAGTGAGGCTGAGGGGCAGGAAAGGAGCCCAGAGGGAGGGCTGCGGATCACTCAGGGCCTGTGCCCAGTGGAGGACCTCTGTGTTTCACACTGAGAGAAACTCAAAGCCCGTGCAGGGTTTTAACATCTGATTCACAGTTCGAAAGGATTCCTGCATTGAATCATTTGGCAGCCCTGTGTTACTTTGGTCAAAATATTCAAATCCAGAAAAGGGCTTGCAGGCAAGTTTGGCTGTAGGTGTAGCAGGGACTCTGGCTCAAATCCCTGTGTGTGTTACTAATGCTCACCACTCCTTAAAGCTTCTGTTGTTTTACTCTCAGGAATGTCAAAGGCCAAAACTCGGGGGAAAGGGGTAGAAGCTCTAGGGTTATTTTCCCTCTGAAAGTCAAGATTCTTCACTTCCCCTTCCTTAACTTTCCTGATTGATGAGAAACAGTAGGACTGGGAAGTGAGTCCAAGGAAGCTCAGCCTGGACTATTCGTGCTGTTGGCCTGCTGGGAAGATCATGATCACAGCAGAGGTCAGCCCCAAGAGTTGTATACTAAGATCTCCTGTGTCATTCCTCCATGCTTTTTGTATTGATGCAATCACTCATTTCGTGTGTGAGCAGGGGTTTCTATAAAACCCAGGCAGTTGGTCCATGAGGGATTTCTGATCTCTTTTAAATAGGGGTTTGATTTGGCATGAAGACAAAACCTAGACAGACCTTTTCAACCAGAGGGATGAGGCAGGGTGGTCCACCTTGGGATGTTCTCAGTGAGATAGAGGAAGTGTCCAAAGTCCCATGGAGATGGGTGTGCTACAACACGTGGATCACAGGAGACTGGCTCACCCTCTCCACAGAGGGTACCAAGGCACGCTTTAGGGCTGGGAGAGATGCATTCGTGAGGCAAGCCCTAGTATCCATGGGGAGCTCTGAGGTGGCTCTTCCCTGTGGACCAGGAATGACAGTGGGAATGGCTGCCATTGGATTGGACTCCCTGACTTCAGCAGGGATGGGTCAGGCTGGCAGAGAGCAAGAGGCATTATTTAACTGTCAAAGGCAGTGTGAACATGGGCACTATAGGGGTCATTAGATGAAGCTGTCATCAGAATACTATGACACTTGGAGATCATGGCACTGGCTGTCAATCATATTCCTTGAGTAGAAACAGGGGGCAGCCTAGGAAAGTCTCACCTGTTCTACATCAGTGGAAGAGCCCCACAAATGGCCAATAGAATCTCCATGATAAAGGTCAACAGCCCCTCAACTGATTCCAAGACTTAGGCCAGGTCCCAGACCCAGTCTCTCTAGATTGAAGGGAAGTGTAGGCCTCCTTTAGGAAATCGTCCTGCACAGCCAAAAATGTATACTGTCATTCTTCCTCCTAACCTTCCCAAAGGCACTTGCGGTTGTTTATTATGGTGATGTGCACAGGAGAAAGGGGATATAACTAGGCTTTGGGGGACTACTGGATGCTGAAGACACAAATGCCACCTCAAGTCCACCGAGTAGGTGATGAATGGAATTGAATTTGGTTTGTATCATGGTTGGCCTGGAGTGGTTCCCAAACCCACTCTGTGGTTATTTCTCTGGTTCCAGAAATTGTAGTTGGAAAATAAATATTGTGGGCTGAGTTCCTGTATCAGCTGGACTCCCTTAGCCTGTCTACTTTCAAGTTCCCAAATATCCAGTGCTCAGGTGACTTCCTGTACACAGATGCACAGTCTTTCCAAGCTGTATGATCAGCTGCTTTCCCATGAGGTCTAGCCAGCCACATAACCAAGGATGATGATGTTATAGACCATGACAGATAGTGGAAGATAAGGAAGGAAAATGGGTCCTGTTCTGTGATCACTTCCTTGTGTGTCTCTGGGCAAGCTACTTGTCTTTCTGAGTCTTCGTTTTCTCATCTCTGGGAGGAGAGTTTGGTCTAGAAGTCAGTGCTTCTTGACCTTGGATGTGCATTGGAATCACTCAGGGGTTAAGAAAAAAAAATCCCTACATTGCAGGCTGACTTAATTGGTCTGGGGTAGGGGCCAAGCACTGATGTTCGTAACATCTCCTCTGGTGGTTCACATGTGCCTTCAGAGATGAGCCCTTCTAGCTGAAGTCATCCCCAAAGTCCTTTCCAGCTCTGACAGGCAGAGTCTACAAAATGTTTCTTCACTGAGAGAGAGAAATAGAGACTGACATATTTGAAGTCAAGGTTCCAAAGGGCCTTCAGAGGATAAAAACCTGAAAACCTCTACTTCCAAAATTAAAATCTGCAACATTTGTTTTCCAGGGAAGAAATTTGACTTGGCAGACCAGAGAGACACTGGGCTGAGGAATGGTCCTGCTATAGTCTGTTGTTGGTCCCCAATTTTTATGTTGAAGACATAAAATATCTAATGAATGCTATTGGGGTGGGGGCTTTGAGCTATGCTCTCATGAATGGGATTAGTGCCCTTATAAAGAGGTTTGAGTGAGTCCCCTCGCCCTTCATACCACATGAGCATACATAAAATGTGTCAACTGTGAGGAACAGGAACTCACCAGACACCAAATCTGCTGGCTTTTTGATCTGGGACCTCTACCCACTAGAACTGTGAACCATGAATTTCTAGTCTTTATAAACTATCCAGCTTAGGGTATTTTGTTATAGCAGCCTGAACAGACTAAGACAAGACCAAAGAGTTGTTTCAGTCATTTCAATGATGTTATGGAGGGCTGCTCAAAGATCTGTTTACAGTGTGTGTCTGCATTCTAGACGTGGGGCAAAATGTGCCCCTGTGTTTAATGTGCACCTGGCTGCAACCCTGACATTATTCAGTATCCCCCCACACTGTGGTTTCACCTTCTTCAGTTTCAGTTACCCATGATCAACCATGGTCCAAACTATTAAGTCAAAAATTCCAGAAATAAACAGTTCATCAGTTTTAAATTACATGCTATGCTGAGCAGCACCATGTCACTCTGCTGCAGATCACCAGGGATGTGAATCATCTCTTAGTCCAGCATATTCTTGCTGTACACACTGCCACCCCCATTGGTCACTTAGTAGTCATTGTGGTTATCCAATTGCTGTGATATTATAATGCTTGAGTTCAAGTAGCTCTTATTTTACTTAATAATGACCCAGAGCTCAAGAGTAGTAACGATGTCAATTTTATTATAGTGTGTTGTTATAGTTGTTATCTTTTAGTATTATTATCAATCCCTTCTGTGTCTATTTATAAATTGAACTTTATCAGAGGTACATATGTATAGAAAAAGTACAGTATATGTAGGGTTCAGTAATACTCCTGATTTTAGGCATTTCATGAGGGTCTTGGGACATGTCCTCCATGGATAAGGGGGGCTAGTGTATTACAGAGTATACAGGAACACATCCATCCGTTCTGCTTACTGATTGCTGCTCTCACTTCTGAGTCTCACTCTTGCCTTTATCTAGGCCAGCCTTTGATAAAGTGGTGTTCCATTATGGGAATGGTAAGATTAGTTCTCGTTTCTGAGCCTGCCTGAACCAAAAACTAGCTGTGTGCCCTTGAAGAGGTCCCTTTTTCTCTCTGGGCATCAGTTTCCTCATCTGCTAAATGTGTGAACTGAAGGTGTTTTCCAGGTGAAATGGTCTATGTCAAAGTACTTTTATGAAACTGCTGATCTATCCAGAGACTTACTGAAGCAAAATGGAGCCCCAGCTGTTGCAAACCGATTGTGCTCACTGATACCAGAGGTGGGCATGGGGGCAGCATCTTTCCAACCTAGTACACACAAGAGAATGGTGTTTTTCTTCCTGGCCCAGTCAACCACCCAGCTTTGAAGCACTTAGGGCAAGGGCTGCTAGATGGCGCTGTTTCCCCAGATTTCCACGGAAGCTACTTTTCAGCAGATGGCTGTTGGAGAATTAACAATTAATGTCCACTGTATCAGCCAAAGTCTGTGGAAAATAGATTATACTCCAGAAACTACGGAGGGCTGAGATTGCTGAAAGACTTTATACTGCCAGTTTGGTCCTCTGCTGGCCAAAAATGTACTCATACACAGCCCAGCCTGTCTTCAAATTGGTCCCATAAATAAGGGACATTAATAAAAAGGGTAAATGAGGAATATTATAATAAATGACTCTCATGATTATTTCTCTGCCTAATTACACTTTCTTCTCAAAGTTTTTCTGCATATTACAGTTAGAAAATAATTGTTACTGTGCTAGAGAGTGACTATATGGTGAAACCCATTTTGAAGTGAGTTTGTTTTGTAACAGTTTAAGAAAGGAAAGTGCCAGGTGAGACACACTGAGGACTTTTTCTCTGCACCCACGTGGTTACTTATGGGGTATCCCAATAGGATGTGCAAGAGCCATAGTGGCAGTAGATTTCTTGAGCTTTCCTGACCTTTGTTTTTCTATAAGGGTATTTGAGTCAAGAACTTACACACTGAAGATATTATTCTCATTGTCAAAAGGCAGAAGTCCTTTGTCACACAAGAGAGTTCGAGAAGTCCATAAATGAAAAGGGCAAAGAGGTTGCGTGAGGTCCATTCTCAACTCTTTCTTGCATTTCACCCCCTTAGTGTTTGTGACCTTCATTATCTCTATTTCTGATTGTGCCCAGCCAGGATGCTGAAAGGTAAACTCCTTCTAATGATGTCAGAACTTTGAGGGAGCAGGGCACTGTAGGGTCTGCTTTGCTGAATGTCCCTCTGGTCTTTTTTACTTGTAGATATGGCCATATTGGGGCAGCAAGTGGTGTGGCTGCTGGGTTGATGAACAGAACCGTCAGGTTCTCTTGTAGGCATTGGCCGTGCTCTGAAATACAAACCTGCTCTTTCTATAGTATTCTCCCTTCTCCCTGCTTCTTCTTGCCTGGAAACAGCAATCTGTCAAAATTAAATCATTAACTACTCACCCTCACTCTACCATGCTGTTTGCAGTTCACTTTTGCGGCTGTGGAGACTGAAGGGTGAAACCCGTGTTTCCCTTCTGTTTAAATTTTGCCTCTTGTGAATTGATGGTGTGCATTGTTTAGACTTAGAAAAATGTTCTCAGTGCCAACTCCTCTGGTGTGCATCTAAAAAGAAAACCATTTTCAATCAACAGCATCGACAACTCAGACCCCAGGCTGGCACAGGGGGAGGGTTTGAGTGTCAGAGTCGGTGTCCTGCTGGGGAGTAGAGCATCTTCCCTCCTGGCAGAGAAAGGCAAGGCCCCTTGACCCAAGGTACCAATTACTCTTTCCACTGTTCTCCCCCCACAGCCCAGAGGCAGCTGGAAAGGAAACCGCACACTGGGAGTTCCCGGAGTGTCTGCTGGCTCCCCAAGGCTTCCAGGCATTTGCCCATCTGGTGAGGCCTCCAGAGCAGGGGGCCTAATTAGGCGTCATCTGGCCACCTGAGAAGGCTCAGTGGGCCTCCCCCATCTTCCCCTCCTCCAGGCAGGACTCTGCTCTGCCCGCTGCAGATCTCTGGAGTTTGGTTTAGCAGCTGGCCTGGCTAATTATTGGATAGCAGTGTCCCCAGGTGGCTATCTCAGACCAGAGGGGCTGGGGGACATAAAGGAACAGGCAGGGAACATATGAGGGGTAGCTAGAGAGCAGTCTGAGGAGAAGCAAGCAGAGGGCACAGTTAGGTAAACCTTGCATTCATGTCTGCTGA
This sequence comes from Geosciurus inauris, assembly GCA_004024805.1. NCBI lineage: Eukaryota > Metazoa > Chordata > Mammalia > Rodentia > Sciuridae > Geosciurus > Geosciurus inauris. Next base: position 306,389 of record PVHX01000205.1, on the reverse strand, counting down.
GTTGGAAGATGAGGAAGGGGTTCCCTGACCCATAGCAGGACAGTCCATCCATAGGTGGGCCCACGGGGGGCCCCACTCCTTACAGGCACACCTCCCACCACACCATGATATTCTATATTCCCGCCCCTTTCTTCCCTTTCAGCACCATCCTCTGTCCAGGCTTTTACTCCTTCAGGCCAAGAACTGATGAGTAGACTTTCATTAAGAGAACATGGCCTTAGAGCCTGAATGTGTGTGTGTGTCAGTGGGTGAGGGTAGATAGTGTAAGGGCTTTAGAGAGAGGATGCTTAACCCAAAGTTATAATTTGCCATTGGGATTTTAGGCCTCCAGGTATGTGTATGTTTTATCACGTTCAATACCCTGGCGTCCCCAGGTCAGGGCAGTTGGCTGAGTTGTCAGGTCTGCCTACTATTTCTGGAGTTTTGCTTCTGTCCTCTGGTCCATCACTCCATGACATGAGACAAACAGGAAGAATGTTGGGACAATTTAGGGGGAAATAGAAGGGAAAGTAAAATCATCTACAAGTGGCTGCATCACTTGTGGGCCACTGAAATCCTGATGTGGGAACCCTCAGTTTCTAGGATGCTGGATTGAGTCTCTGAAATGTCTAGTTAGATAGTTTTATCTTTTGTATTATGTACGCTCTTATTTGAAGCAATAAAGTCAGGATGGGTGGTGTAGCAGCCCTGGATGGGGTCAGAATGAATACTAGTTTGATTTTCGGTCCTGCTATGTCTATGGTGTGATACCTTGGATCAGTCATGGTATATTCTCTCTGCTCCAATGCCCCCATCTTGATGTGGAAAATGTTAAGATTATGCTTCTTTTACTGTGCCAGAAGTTACTGTTTTCTGAGAATATTGGAGGATAGGACTTAATGTTTCTCTGTTTTGGGGAATTGTGCCTAAGATAAAAATGGCTTGGTCCCCACCCCATCGTGCAACTGAAGGCAGTTTTGTACCAGAAAGGATAACTGATTGATGGAGACCAGCTGCTTGAGACTCATCATATATGCTCCAAACATTGGAAGGGTGGGAGCTGTACAGATGTGCACTAGTTTTTAACAGCTGTAGCAATAATTGGAAGGGTGGTGGGACTTTCAAGGTGGCAGAAAGATAATCTTGTTAAGGTTTTAAAGTCTTGTCTGGTTACCTTATAACTGTCTGCTCATCCCTCAAGACTCCATGGCTGAGATGGGAAGCCTCTGGCTGGGATAGCAGGATTCAGAGACTTGGATCTGTCAATCCAGACCTACAAGGATGATCAGTTTTCTTCAAACACTAGATCCTATGATGCCATTAGTCTAGTTTTAGTCATTTTTCTTTGCTCCAAAGGCTCTCTGGATATAAACCTCAGGTACACAGCATAGCCTCAGGCAAAGCAGAGAGGGGAGAAAGTGAGGAGAATCTTCCTCCTCATGGGAGTCCATTTTCAGCTGGGTGTAAAATGGCGGCAGGTTGAATGGCAGGTTGAATTTCTTCACTCTTAGGGCCTTAGGGTCATTGTTTCAAATTATTTGGGGACCAAGATAGATTCTAAAGGATAACTGTTATTATTTTCTGCAGGTCACTGAACGTCTTGCCTTTGTCCTACAGCTTCAAATGAAATTTCATTTTCAAATGAAAATGACCAAATCTGTAATTCAAGTCTGTAGGTTTTCCCAGGGGTCTTTTGGCTTCTGAGAGTTGATCTGTCCTGGCTCATCATGATGGTGTGACAACACCCCTTTCCCGTGTCACTGGAATGGAAACCCATTCTCTGCTTGACTACCCCTCCATGTGGGCAGTGCAGATGCTTAGAGGACTATCCCTGTTGTGAGCTAAAACCTGCTTCCTGGAAAATTCTGCTCACTAATTCTAGTTCTGCCTTCTGGAACTACAATAGGATAAATATAATCCCCTTTTCAGAAGAGAGCTCTTCAGCAGTTGAACTCAGTTATCACATTCCCCAGGTCTTCCTTTGTACAAGATACACATTCCAAGGATGACATGCCATCAAATGCCTTCACCATCCTACTCTGAACATAATTCTGTTTTTTCAGCTTTTTCATGATTTAGGATCCATAAAGGAATACAGAAACAGACTCAACACTTCCAACAGAGGAAAGCAATACAGGAACTTTTTTACATCAGTGATAGAAAGACTGAAGGCACAAAAAGGCAAGCAATTAGAGGTTAGTAACTTCTGGAAGCAAGAACTGTTCTGAGAACTGGACAATGAACTGGAGAAAGGACTCCAGAACCTGGAATCACAGGACAGGGCACCCATGGCAGAGCCTAACTGGAAGCCAGTTGGTAAGAGACTTGGGGAAATTTGTTCCCCAGGTAATCTTCCAGATTACAGAGCAGAAGACACAGATAGAATGGTGGCGGAGACAAATACTTTCACAGTGTCCTTCCTAAGAAATGTAAAGCTAATAATTAAAAACTAAATTCTCCATGAGATGGGATAAGGCTGAGCAATGTAGATATTATTCCTTTCCTTGCTTTGACAATGGAGTGTTTTTAAAAGTCAAATATATGTGACCTAATACACAGTTCTGACTGAGCTTTTGTAGTCAACTACACCGCTTGTTTACATGAAAGAGGTGAGCCCGAACCTGTATTTTTAAAAATGAGTGTTTGACTGAAGTTCAAGTCTCTAGTGGATATCTATTTTTCCTTTTTTTGTAGGGTACTATCCCTTTCTTCTGATCCTGGTACCTTGTCCCTCCACCCCTGCCCTTGGAGAGATTGTTTTCTTCCATTCATGTGGCTGTCTGTCAATCTTATGACTTCGGCAACCCTGATTACGGGAAGGGCATGTGGGATAAATCTTGAAACTTGTACAGAGGTACCAAAGGACAGAAGGTGGGCACGACCAAAGCTGTCATGCATTCCTTGCAGATGTAGTCTGGGTTCTCCACTGATATCCTGGAGCTACTCTGATCATGAGCCTTCTTGAGATTTTTTCACCTTTCCTGCTATTGCATGCTCTGCCCAGCATCCTTTCAATAAGATTAGTCAGGGTCTATTCCTGTTGCTTACAACCAAAGAACTGGGGTGACATTCAGTCCATATTTGTATTCTCTGTAGGTAAGAATGTGGCTTGGAAGAGAACTATCAAGTGGTCTCTAAAGCCAGCATACCAGCCAAGCCTCCATCTCTCTATCTGCACAAATATTAGAAGCAAAATGAATTTCTGCCAACCTGGGAAGTAGAGTAGGGGTGGTATATTGAAGAAATCTGACCTTATTGCAATGAAGTTCCACAATATATGATGAAGATGAATATATGGAAATCAGACCTGGAGAAAAGATTTTGATACAGTCATTTTGATGTGGTTTTTTGATTTGGTCATGACAAAAATAGTATTTGTATTTTTCAAAATATATTTTTAAAAATTTCTCATTTTTCATTTCCTAATAATGTGAACAATGCAGATCTCAGAACCTTGCCCTATCCCCAGTCTTAAATTTATTGCACTTGCTAAAATTTACTCAGAAATAAGATGAAGATTTGGAATATATGTTTATGTATAATTATGTTAATTGCTACTTAAAAACTCTCTTAAAATTGAATTGTTTTTCAGGGCTCAAAATGTCTTCAAAATGGTGGCATCAGAACATCATGTGTCTGATTTCTATATGGTCATGACTCATAATCATTAGCCACATAGCCATTAATTGGGATTACTCTCCAAAGCAAGACCAGCCCCCATCATTACATGGTATTTTATCAGTGAACAGAATCAAGTTTATAAACAGCCTAGATCTCTAATCACTCAATTAGTTAAAAAACCTCTTCATGACATAACTCATTCAGTCTGTGTTTGTTGATACTGTCTATAGGAATAGTTTGACAACAATTTCTTGAAATCTGGTCCTGGAAGAATATGTTGACCTCCTATGCTCACTTTCCAACACAGAAACAAGGTTAGTTTGGTAAATCTTATTTTATAAGAATCATGTTGGCACAAACAATTATGTTTAATAATTATCTTTTAATTATTAAGAGATAATTTCTCTTTTAAAAATTTGCTGGGCATTGATACTTCGCAATTTTCTATGAAAAAAACACCCATTCCATGTTTTTAGAAAACCAAAGCACATTCCTGTTCTCCCAGATCATCCCCAACCCCAAACCTCCCAGTGCTCCTGGCAGCTGCTCTACATCCCACACCTTTCTTTGGTGAAGTGGGATGCTGTTCACCTGGGTCTGTGGACTTGAACTCATTTGGATTGGCCAGATGTTTTCTTATTGTCTCCTTGCCCATTTCAGGTTTCAATTTCCTACTAACCATATTTGTTCTAGCCTTTCCAGTTTGAAGATCACTTTCGGTGATAGAGAAAGCAATATAGAAGTTGAATTGTCCTGTTTTTCTAGCTTTCAGTATGACACCACTTGTCCCACAATGTGCCTTTCCATTCCTCATTCTTTGTCCTGTTCTTTCCAGTGTAAAGAGCTATTTTAGTGCCCTTACACTGTGCTTTTAAGCATCAGTGTGGTTTGCACGCTAAGTGCTGTTGTGTCTGGTTTGTATTGCTTGGTGTGTGTGCCTCCTTCAATATCTTGGGTGTTTCTATGAAAATATGAGATTAGAGAGCTCTCCATAGTGTGTGTGTGTGTGTGTGTGTGTGTGTGCGCGCGCGCGTCCTGCCAGAGTTCCTTTGACTGCATTACGGTGATTGTGCTTGGTGTGTTAGTTTTAAGTCTGTGAGAAGAAATGGAAGAGCAGTGGCTTCCCAGTTGAGCAGTTCTGTGTTCAAATCTCCAAGGACCTACTGATGATCTTGAACAAACTCTTGGACTTGTCTGATTCATAGACCACTCTGCAAGGTCACTATTAAAACCATAGGGAATGCAAAATGCCATCAGTTCAATATATGGTAGCCCCTATTATTACTGTCTAAATAATGTTTTTGATCTTTTGGGAAACATTCTTTTTCTAACATTTGTGCTGCAATATGTGTGTGTAAGTTGGTAGTGTAGAATGAATAAGTTAAAGCTACAGTGGGTGGCATTTGGACTGAAGTATAAACATATTGGTGGCAAATAGCATTCTGATGGAGCACACATGTTTTGAAGTAAAGCTGTGTGACTCAGAGCCCTGTGGGGCACATGTTTGCTTTGTGATCTTGGGCAAATGGCTGGACAATTCTGTGTTCTCATTTATTAGCATAAAATAATCCTAATTCATGAGGTTGTTATAGAAATTTAAATGAGTGAATACATGTAACTGCTTAGACTGTCGCCGGGCACTTAGCTCTGAGTTAGCTCCTCCTGTCATCATGCTCTGTGTGAGCACAGAGCTGAGAACAGCAGAAGCACCAGCTTCACCATGTGAGCCAGAATAACTGAAAGAAAACTGAGAGACCCTTAGGGATAAACAAGGCTATAGAAAACGAACAAAAGAAAGTCACTGAAAAATGTTGACAAGAAAGCTTAGATTGATGTCATTCCATTGGGAAACACATGAACACTTTTGGAGGGAAGTGTTCAGAGAAATGGTGCTGTAAGAGGTTAGGTTATGAGGACAGTTGAGCATCTGCCACGGGTTTGGAAGTGCATCTTGCTGAGTCATTGGAGCCCTTGTCTGAGCAGCCTCTTAGGGAACTGGACATGTGCATCATGATGCGTTATCAGTGGACCTACAGGTAGGCATTTATGCCTGTGTATACATACTTCTCTTTTCATTTGATTTTTGGAAGACCATCCATTCAGATTTTAAAATACGAGCCCTCAAAGGTGAAATTGTGGGATTATAGTCAGGGAGAATCATAAAAAGGGAAAGCCTTCAAAACAGCCAGTGCCCTTTAGGACTATTCCCTAGATTCTAAGGGAATGAAGCACATGTTTCAAATGTGAGGACCACTCCTCCAGGGAATGGGGCTGTTTGCCAGAAGGGAAGAGACAGATGAATAGACATCTCTCCTCTTTTAATATCCTAGTCATTCAGGTGCACTCGTTTATGCACCTGAATGAGCACCAGGTTCTTCGGCCTGTGGGATCTTTTAGCTTTCCCTTGGCCCCATTGATGTGCAGGGCTGAGTTGCACTCCTCAAAACCTCAGCCAGGCTGGTTTGTCAGCATGACCTGTGGGTAGAGGAATCACGATGGTGCAGGACCCTCAGGGTCTACATCCTGTCTCTACCATTTCCTGCCTGCCACATCTTGACCAAGTCTATGTCAGTTTAAAACTAGGGATGGTAATAATCATATCGATCATACTTTTGCAAGTATTCAATGTATTAATACAGGGTCAGTCACACTGAAGGCTCTCCAAAAGTTGGCTATTGTTTATTTTTCCAGAGTTATCAAGGAGTTGTAGAGTATCAATTTAGAAACTTTGTTCAGGGATCCCTATCTCTGACTTCCATAAATAATCTTGTCTCTATCAAAATATTATTCAAGGTGGATTTGAAGGAGATTCTAGTCTATTTAAACATATCCTTTATATAAGGTTGGGTCAATTCAAAATTTTCTTGGTCTACAGAGTTGATTCAAAACCCTTTTTCACCTGGAAGCCTCTTCAGCTGTTTCACATTGCAGGTGAGTCCCCTCCCTGGTTGCCCAATGCACTTGTGGCCCAGACTTCAAACACTGTCAAATGATTTTTTTTAAATCACATTTGTATTTATATCTCCTTGTTTTATCTAAATAGATCTTTTATTCTGAAGTACATTGCCAGAGTATTGAAGGCAACATATAGGCAGCTATTTTATGATGAATTCATTTGTATGTCTTGTGTAATCACATTTGACACATAAAGGGAAGAATGTGTGGTATATATTTTTTTATAAAAAATGTGTAGTGTTGAAATCAAGTTGCCTACATTTAAGGTCTGGTTCTTTACCTTACTCTGATCCATGACTTTATGTAAGCTCTTTAGACACTACGAATGTTGATTTCATCTATAATATGAGAGGAATTAAGTAATGTGAAGCATGTGCTGAAGTGCCTGGATGGAGGGAGTTGGTTCATAATAAGCACTAGTGACTCTTCCCTCCTCCCTGCTGATCAGACAACCTGGATCTTCACACATCCCCTTGCACCCTTCATCAATCTGATGATCAGTTTCTGATGTTTTTGTGGACCAGCCTTGGGTTTTGGTCGGACTCTCAAGATCCTCTTTTTATGCCCTTTCAGTTTCTTGAGCTGTATCAGGCATATACAGCCACACACTGTAATGATGTTTGGTCAGTGTTGGATCACATATGTGATGATGGTCCCATGAGATGATATTGTCCAATGACATAATGGCCATCTTGGTTTGTGTACCTACACTCTATGTTGCTTGCACACTGACACAGTTGCCTAGCCATGCATTTGTTAAAATGTGTTCCCACCATGAAGCAATGAATGACTGTATTACCTGAGTGCTTTTTAAAAATGTGTACCCCAGGAAGCCTCCCTGAATGATTCCGATTCTTTCATTCTGAGACAGGGCTTAGGATGTTACATTTTAAGCCAATGCAGGTGATAGCACTAGGCGATTCTGATACGAGTGTTATAGGAACCATACTTTGAGAAACTACTATTGAGGTTACTAAGTCCTATAAATAAACTCATCAGTTTTATCCCAAAATGCCTCTAAGCAGGGATTCTTAATCTTGGGTCCAGGTGCAGACTTCCAGAACCCCATGAGCTGCTTGGCTTTGAAGGCATATGCATTTCTTTGGGGAGAACTTTGACCTATAGCTTTCATTGTACATATATCCATGAATCCTTTTTCCTCATTGCTCTCTTTTGCCAAAAACTAAACCAAGACAAAATCCTTAAGAACTATATCTCCATTCTCAGAACATTTTCCACTGCAGACTTTAGGATCTATCTTTCTCTTAAAACAACAGGGTGGACATGTGTCAATGACTGGCTTATCCTCTCATGGACAGTCCCTCATGATATCCCCCCAAAATCTCATCAGTTCTTATGGTCAATAGATGGTTCTTCCTCACCAGCAAAGCTGCATGCATGGACAAGGCACAGAGCATGCCGATGTGGCTTATCTGGCCTATCTCCAACTGCTCTCCAGTTGGTTCATGTTTCTACTGAACATGGGTTGGAGAATCCCTGCTATGCATTCTAAGTGGTCTACATGATATCCAAAGATGGAGATCCACCAGGCCTGCTTTGGTTGAACGTTGTCTGTAGGAGTTTAGGTTTGCATGTGGAGCTCATAGAAGAGCCACAGGTTATGAGACCACCTTCCCTGGGGAAGGTATGAGTCCCCATCTCAGCCTGGTTACTCTTTTGCTGGGGAATTGGGTTGTATTGCCACCCCAGTACACTGACCCAACCCAGGATAGGGTTTCCCTTCCTCCTTACCAAGGAACACAATCCAAACACAAACTGACTCCCTGGGGCATGGTGGACAGAACCCGTATGCTGCCCTCTCTCACAGCTCACTTAATTCCACTTTCCCTATTCCTAAGCTTATTAGATGGAACACACCTACACTCATGGTCATTTAAGTACCTTGTTTCTCCAGATCGTCTCTTTATGGAGAAATATCAAACATTATCTTCAAATCTACCACCACTCCCAATGCCTGATTCTCCATTTATGAGAGTCTTGTTTCACCTCTGATGAGCTTCCACACTGTCCCAATCTTTGGGACGTCTGTAAATGGCTTGGGAGTATTTTCAGATAATGTCTCCATAGCACATTACCCAGAGGTAATCAGGTCTAAAGACTGTGACAAAGAGGGTCTTCTCTGGAAGGACACATTCCTTAGACCAGATTTCCTCTGGGTTTGAAGTTGTGTGATACTTGGGAGGAAGTGCAATGCTCTGCCTTATGGACCCTGTTCTTTGGTCCCTTTTTGTCCTTTACTCCTGTGATGAAAGTTTTCCTGCAAAGTCCAGCTTTGATTCCTGTGCTGTTGGAATCTACCCTGCTGGTAAGACGGCACATTGACTCAGGGTAGTGAAGTAAGTGCCTTTGTGTTCACTCCCACTCCTCCAACTGCTCTGTTCTCCTGCCTAGTGGCTTACTCAGAGTGAAGAGCTCAGCAGCACTAGGCTCGGAAGGGAGCAGGCCAATATGGCAATATAAATGCTAACAACAGCAGATGGCAGGAAAAGTTTCCTTTAGACTCAGATGAGCAGTTATTTCTCCTGGTGGGGTTTTATTATTAAATTTATTTCTATAACTTGGCTCGATAAGTCTGTCCTTGTACTCACTTATCATGTGCTAGAATCATCTTGCTTTTAATATTTGAAACAAAGAGCTGTTCATCCTACCAATTGCAAATATGCTCGTGTGGTCCCACGTACTCCTCAGCTCAGTTATATGGAGGCCGCCATTGTGTTAGAGGGAGTGAATGCTCACCTTACCCTAAAGAAAACAGTTGCTAGGAGCCTAACAGCTCAGACACTTCAAAGAAATAATCACTTCTCTGACATTTTTTGGGGACCAAAAAGTATCAATCCTTTAATTGATTTCAATGCATTATCCTTATCTTAGGCCCCAAGTCCTCAATCTGATCCCTATTTGACAACTATTCAAAATTGTTACCCTTATCCTTTACCATCTTGTCTACCCTTGTGAATTTTTAATTCTTTATTTCCAGTTCTCAATGAGAGGAAGTCAAATTCAGCAAGTTCTTTGAAAATTGAATTTAAATGGTTCTTACACCTTAAGCCTGCCTTCTCCTTCCCGGTAGTAATCTTCCCTGTCATTAGTAGCAACAGCATCTCTGTTACTTCCTCATCTTCCTTCTCTATGGTTCCATAACTGTCAATGTTGATCAACTCCATGGGAGGCAGAAATGGAAACATAGTATTTATTTTTGGTAATTTCCAGATTGGGAATCCTAGAGTCACAGAATTCCAAGAGGACAAAGGGATTCCAGGAGATCATCTACTCTAAATCCTCTGCTTTCCCCCAAAGAAATATTCAGCAGAAGGAATTATTTTCAAGCAAAAATGTCCTTTGGGATGAGAGAGGAAGTTAAAATGAAATGCCTTCTCTCTTTTTATAGGGTCTCTAGTTAGTAGTAAAGGACAGTCAGTGCAGGAGAAAAAGGCCATCATAGGTAATTTTGTGAACCCAGCGATAATCTTCCCATTGTTGAGTGATGTTCAGTGAACCTGATTATTTCTCAAAGAACTGTCATTTTCCCAAGAGCTGGCATTTTCAGCCTCTTGAAGAACACCAACCACTGTTATCACAGCTCTAACTTGAGCAATCAATCAGAGGTTTGAAACATTAAACTGGAATATATAATTTCACAGGGGATAATTTTAGCAAAATTCATCCTGAACTGAAATGGCTTCAGTCAGCCCTTCTCCAACAATGCCTTTTTGGCATTGACAATCCCTCCCTGGACTCACCCCACCCTCCTCCTCACTCATAGGAAATGAGGAGGGGCCAGGCCATGGTTTTACGAGATGTGGAGGGGCTGCACTTGGCTGGTGGTCTAGGAAGTGGATTCATGCCTAGGACGGTGCCCATTGAGAAGATCCAAGTAGAGAGTGGTGGCTTAACAGCCCTAGATATGCAATCTAAATCTCTTCTCATGCACCTGCTCACAGTAGAAATTTTCTACCACAGATAATGTATTCACATTCTTTTAGAAGACAAACCAGGAGTTTATAAGCATTCTGGGATGTCAGAATTTTTACTACAGCCAATCTGCAAATAGGTAGCTATTTTCTCCCTTTGCTCTTCCCTCCCCACGTGGGTACTATGTTCCTGAGGATGTGTCCTCTCTCAGGCAATGACTTCCTGAACAAGCTGACCCAGCCACTCCCAACTCTCCCAGACCCCAGGGCTGAATAGGGACCTACAGTCAGTCTCTTAGTTGAGTCACAGAAACTGCTTACTTAGTGAATTCTGCTGGTGACGGAAATGGTGCTGATGAAGATAATATTGAGGATAATAGTGATGATAATGACAAAGGTCACAGCCTTGAAGGCAGAGTGCTGTTGTAGCTTATGAAGAACAGCTGATTTTAAAGTTTCCACATACTCATTACGGCTTTGAATTTTCATATAGTGTGGAACAAGGTCTAGTTTCAAAATCAGGCTTGTTAGGTAATTATGTGCGGTAATTACAGGGACCAATGAGTGGAAGTCATTTGAAGCAACTTGAGAGAGGAAGTGTGAGGAAAGAAAATATTTATACAATATCCACCATGTGTTCTATGCTCCTTCTAAATTTATCTCCATTTAATTATCATCGTAGTTGGGGATTAGTGTCAACAGGAAGTATGGACAAGAACAGATATACTTTGAACTGGTTATTTGTTAGTTTTCTGGCCATGTCCTTAAGGGGAGGCTGGCCGAACTGTGTCAAGATTGGGCTTTGAGGAATCCAGGCCAATGGGGATTATCTCATGTCCCTATCTTGGGATAAATTTGGGTAAACCAGATCTAAGCCACTCATGGCATTCCACTTGGCTCTAGAGAGTGGTTCAGGAATGGACATAGAACCCATATAAGTGGGAAGACACAATGAGAAGTCTGTTTGGAGGTTCTCAAAAATACTTTTGTTTTTGTGCAATACTCTGGATGATATTTTATGTCGATGTGAAGCCTGGAACCAATGCAGCCATTTGGTGGCATGAGGTAAGCCAACCTGGAAAGGAAGCTGGCACTGCAGAAGGCAGAGAAGAGAGATCTAAAGATAGATAGCCTGGGATGATCCCATTGAGACTCTTGATTAAATGCTCTGAAACATTGTGTCTCAGGACTTGCCATTCAAATATCCCTTGAATAGTTTTACCTGAAGGTCATAAAACTTATAAATAATAAAACTGAGAGTCTAAGCTGTCTTTGACTCCAGTATCCAGTCCCTTCCTATGACAGCTAATGCTCCCCTAAGTGATTAAAATGGTTAACTTTCATGTACAGTGCGATAATACATGTTCCTCATCAGACAACTAATATCATCAAAACAACAGTGAAGACAGATGACTCTGATTTTGGTGTTCAAATGGGGAGGGACAAGAGAGAAGTAGGGGAATCAGCTTACAGCTATTGTTGTAATGCTCTAGGAATTAGTACAACCAATTCATGCTTGTTTTCAGCAAATATTTGAGCATTTACCCTGTGCTCAGCACTAAGATTGTAGTGTGAGAAAACAAACTTGCTTTCTGCTTAGACAGGGTTTATAGTGAGTCTGAGCAGGGGTTGGCAAACTATGACCCTGAGCCAAATCTGGCCTCAATTTTGGTAAGTGAAGTTTTGTTGCCACACAGCCAAGGCTTATTTTTTTATGTATCATCTATGACTCCTTCTGCACTGCAGTGTTAGAGCTGAGTAGCTGTCATGGAGCATGTATGGTCCACAAAACCTAAAATATTTACTATGTGACCCTTCACAGAAAAGACTTGCTAACTCTTAGAAGGAGAAGATATTGAGCCAATGGGATTATACAGTTTGCAAGTCTTGTTTGACAGGCTCATTCTACAAGCTAACATTATAGATTGTTATCGATGAGACCATTGTGATAGCTGAGTACCTGAGGGAAGATGAGGTTGAGAAAATGCTTGGGGTTGCAATGTTTACTTCTTAGAGGAAATGCTATATAAGCTGGGTGTTTCATGAGTGGGAATCAGCAATGTCAATGCTAGAGGAAGAATATTCTTGATAGGGTATGTGAAGCCTTGGGAGGGGAAAGAGAACACAGAAATAGGTCAGAGAATTGAGAGAAGGTCGATGTGGCTAGAGCGCAGTGCGTGGAGAGGAGGTGGTCAAGGGAGAGACTGGGAGGTGAGACAGGCTGGGCCAGAGAGGCCCTGGAGGTCACTGTGTGCTATCTGGATTTTCCCTGCATGGGGTGGACAGCCCCTTCGCTCATGCCAAGCTGAACTCGATCACTTCTCTTTAATAAAGAAGGAACTATGTTTTTTATGATTAGTGCTTTTGTCTTTTTAAAACATTTTTGGCTCGGTAAACCAGAATGAAATAAACAAACCTTTCATAATATATAATTTGTATGTCCCTATTTACAAATGCATCACGATGAACTTTTCCCTATTATGAGTAGATACAGTGGGGAAGACTCTAGAGCAGAGAGAGCTTGCTGATTAACCAAGCAATGCGTGTGGGGTTCAGAAACCATTTGCCACATCATGCCCATGAAACGGGGGTGTTTTTATCTAGTGCTCCTGTGTCTAACCCAGCCTTTGGTACTCAACCTAGAAGTGGGTGTGGAAGGATGTGGTTGATGGAGGATTCCTGAATTCTAGAAAGAGCAACCCTCTGTGCATGCATAGGACAGACAGTGTTGGCCACCCACCTGGCCACAGGCAGGAGGCCATCTATAGTGGATCCAGACACCTGCATGGTAGAATCAAGGTCTTTGTGCTCTCTTCTCTCTTGAGATGTTCTCTCGGGGAGTTCCTGGCTCCATTCAGAGCTGCAGGGAGATGAGTCATATGATTTATATGCTCCACCTCTGAGCTCTTGTTTTACCTTTTAACGTGATGTCCACTAGCTTCTTAGCATGCTGTCTTGGATATCTCAGAGCATCTTAAACTTGGCATATCCTTAAGCCAAGATGCTAGAACAAGCTGCCGACCGCAGAGGTGGGGTGTCCCCCAGGATGTGGCACCAAGGTTGACTTTCATGTTCTTCAACATCATTTTCCTTCACCTCTTTCTGCCATTAATCTTGCCTATTATTGTACTATAACAGCCTCTAGTAACTGACTAAAAGGTTTATTGGTATGATCTCCCTTACTTTATCCTATTACTTTTGACACCCTGTGGTCTTCCACCATTTAAGTCAAACTGTGTCAATGTGCTTTTCTCAGATCATAGCTATAGGTCTAAATATAACTGATGACTGCAAAAGATTTAATAACTATTCCTTTAAAAACTTCACAAGGTAGATTTCTTTTTACAGGTCCATTCTGGTACTTAAATGCCCCTCACATTATTCATTTCAAACTTCAGTGTCAAAAAGACTGAACCTTGGCCCCTCTCAAAGCTCTCCAGCAACAGTGTTGCTGCTGACATCATGAAAACCCTGTTGTTGGCAAAGCCTCCCTTCCAGAAATGGAACAAATGTTGGAGATCTCTTTGCTGTAGTGACTTTCTGGAATTGTTTTTAACTCCATTCAAGGAATCTTCCCACCTGGAGAGGAGGAAAAACAATGTCCTTCCTGTTGTGATAGATTTCTGGAGTAGGGTCCCTTTAAGTAGAAGAGGTGGTCTGGAACTTATCTCTGACCCTATCAGATGTCATAAATGACATAGCTTCTGCTCTGGAAGGCCAAGAAAGCAATTTAAATTTAGACTCCTTAGCTATTGTTCTCATGGACAATCACAAAATCCTTCATTTTTTCTTAGTTAGCTAAGGGGAAATTTAGGCTATAGCAAATACTTTCAGTGGTACCTAGGTAGAACAGTTTATACTCAAGCTAAAAAAAAAAAAAGCCACGCAGATGTCTAGAAGAGACTATTTGGAATTTCGGACATGTTTTCATTGCTTGGGTTTGGTAATCTAAGTCCCTGACTTCAGGATCTGTTACAGAAACTAATAACCACTTTTGTTTCCGTTTCTGGTAGTTGCCTGTATTGTAGTTGGCTGAGGCATCTCGCTCAGAATTGTAAATGAAACCGTGCAGCCTTTGTCTTGGCGGGTGAGAGGAGAACCCTGGTCTTCAACTCTCAACTCCGTGCTCTGAACAACATCTGGATCCACAAAGGCTCAACAGTGGTGAAATGGGAACCTTCTAGATAATTGTCCTACAGCTCCATTTTATCTTCCAAAGAGGAGAATGAGAAAGAGGAAGACAGCCCTGACAACTGGGAACTCACTTGGCCTTTGCTGTGAGGCTGGAGTGTTGCTAGGTGTTTCCTGTTGTTTGTAGGTAGGCTGTGGTGGTGTCCTGTTGAAAATAATGATTCCAAAGAGCATTAACATCAGGCAAGTCCATTCAAACAAGATCAAACCAAAATCATGTCTTAATCCTCTCTGAATATAGGCGAAAATTTAAATGTCATACCCAACACAAAATGAGCACCTATTCCTCACTTTAGATACCATAAGCTAGTTTTCTCCTCTCCAATCACACCTCTAGCCTCATTCCATTCTCCTGGCCTTCCACCCACTCACAGAAGTGTTCCTTCTTGCCACAGCATGAAAAGCAGAGCAGTCTTATTTCCTTGTAGCATCTCCAATCACCTAACAGAAACCCTGATTCTGTAATCTGTCCCTACCGTGCTGTCCTGTTGAGACACTCTGGATTGCTCTTAGGGAATTCTCCCTTGTTGCAGCAGGCAGTAGACCCAGCTTTGCTTGACTGCAGGCATGTTCCTGCCAGTCTTTGAAGGGCACTGACATCCTCCTGCACTATGTCACATCTCGGTAATTACCAGCATCTCATCCATTCTATTAAATCAACAGAAATCAAGAAGTCACACTTGATATCTTTCTCTCAATCCCATACTCCATGATTTTACTGCATAAATAGTTCTCACAACCATTTCCTTTCCTACCTCTTCAAAGCAACCTTGGTGGTCCAGGGTAACCATCTTGTCCACTGCAGTAGTCTCTGAATGGGTCTCACTACAGCTACGCTGACTTTCTCCAACCTGCTTCCCATACTGCAGCCAGTGGACTCCTTTTTAAATGGAAAACTTAAAATATTCCCCTGTTGTGAGCACTTTAATGCTTCTTATTGCTCTTAAAATAAGACACAATTACTTAAGGTGGTTCACAAGGCCATAAGTCTAACCAATTCTTGCCTCTTCAGCCTCATCTCCTGCTCCTTCCCTCTTTCTATTCCAGCCACCTCTGCCCTTGTTCACTTCTTTGAACACCACCTCGTTCCTCCTTCTCTAGGATCTTTGCACATGCCCTCTCTCTGGCATTACATGTCCTCATCCACTTAGTAAATGATTATTCACCTTTCAGATCAGTTCAATTGTGCCTCAGTGTAGACTCCTTTGACTGACCTGAGTAACTCAGTTTATCTTATTTTTATCACATAAGACCACACATTTATCTGTGATAGCACTTCTTAATTTGGATTAGTGTGATTCTTTGATTCCTTTCTTTTGATTTTTGAAAGTTTATGATGGTGTGCTTCTTAGATTAATACTTATCTCCTCCATAAGACTCTTGCACCTACTAGGTGTTTAATAAGTATTTGTGGAATGAGTGAATAGTCCCTGCTCTGCTGATGGTGAGCTGTCTCATTCTGACCATGTCATTGAACTTGGTTAACTGTATGCATCTGCTATGGTTACCATAGCAAAATAGCACAGCCTGGTGACTCAAATAACAGATGAGTATTTTCCCACAGTTCTGGAGGCTACAAGTCCAAGATTAAGGAAAAGTCAGGATTGGTTTCTGATGAGAGCCCCTTCTTGGCTTGTAGATGGTGGCTTCTTGCTGTGTCCTCACCAGGTCTTTCCTCTGTGCATGCTTGGAGATAGGAGGGAGGGTGTGCATGGGCGCTATGTTGCCTTTTGCTCTTAGACAACACCAGCCCTGTTAGATTAGGGCCCACCTTTGTGACAGCATGTAGCCTTAATTTCCTCTCTAAAACCCCATTTCCAAACACAGGAACCCTGGGGGCTAAGGCCTTTGTGGAGGACACAATTCAGCCCATGATAATAACCTTCAGATTCTTTATCCATGGCAGGGATAATTGTGCAAACCTGCTCCCAAAGAGATGTTATAAGGGTAGAATGAGACATGAAAGCCCCTGAGACAAAGTGTTAACTTGTGGAAGGATGTAGAAGTTCACACTGACCAAGAGGGATCAGGGGTGACATCCTCTCAGTGAAGAAAGCATTTACAAATAAGAGAGCCCATCTGGGGTGGGAGTAAGTACTGTTTTAGTTCAAAATGAGAAGTATTTTTATGTAATAGGTGGAGTCAAGTTTGTAGATAATGAGCTAGACTTCTTGGAGATTTTGGTTCCCACTCCTGGTGGCTCCTGCAGGATGTTCTATGGAATAAGAGGCTGGACTAGAGATCTTCCAAATTCTCTCCCAACATTGAGGTTTGTTCCTTGTGCTGTTACATGTTGCCTTTATCTCATTAGGGAATGGGCTTTGAGTTAATCTTCTCTGACCAGGTATACTAGAAACCAGCAAGCTTCTGAAAATGACCAGACAGTAAATAAATATTTTAAGCTTTGCAAGCTATGTGGCCTCTTTTGCAATTACTCAACTCTGACATTGCCCAGGTCAGGCCCAGGACCAACATCTCTAGTAATTAGAAAAATGCAAATCAAAACTACTGTAAGATTTCATCTCATGTCAGTCAGAATGGCAATTATCAAGAATACAAACAACAATAAGTGTTGGTGAGGTTGTAGGGGAAATGCACACTCATGCATTGTTGGTGGGACTGCAAATTGGTACAATCAATCTGGAAAGCAGTATAGAGATTCCTTAAAAAACTTGGAATGGAACCACTATTTGACCCAGCCATGCCACTCCTCAGTCTATACCCAAAGGACTTAGCATACTACAGTGACACAGCCTCTTCAATGTCTATAGCTGCACAATTCACAATAGCTAAACTGTGGAACCAACCTAGATGCCCTTCAAATGATGAATGGATAAAGAAACTGTGGTATATATAAACAATGGAATATATTACTCAGCATTAAAAGAGAATAAAATTATGGCATTTGTAGGCAAATGGATGGAGTTGGAGAATATCATGCTAAGTGATGTAAGTCAGTCCCAAGAAATAAAAGGCTGAATGTTCTCTCTGGTAAGTGGATGCTGATCCATAATGGGGGAGGGGGGCATGGGAAGAATGGAGGAACAAAGGGGAGGGGGAGGTAGGGAGCATGAAGGTAGGAAAGATGGTGGAATGAGATGGACCTCATTACTCTAGGTACAGGTATGACTGCACATATGGAGAGACTCTACATCGTGTACAACCAGAGAAATGAAAAATAGTGCTCCATTTGTGTACAATGAATCAAAATGCATTCTGCTGTCATGTATACCTAATTAGAATAAATAAATAAGTAAGTATAACTCTGATATCACAGCACAAAAGAATCTTTAGTGTGTAAATGAAACACATTTAGTTGAGTTCCATTCAAGCTGTATTTATGGAGGCCCAGATTCAGCTTTTATATGATTTTCATGTGTCACAAAATAGTATTCGTCTTTTGGCTTTTTTCAAGCATTTAAATATGTAAAAACCATTCTTCACTGGAAGCCTACAAAAATAGGCAGTGGGCTAGATTTGGCTTGAGGGCCATAGTTTGCCAATCTCTGATGTATACCATTAACTCGGAACTTGGAATGCCATTAACTTCCTGGCTATATTCTTGGACCACCAAACTACATTGATTTTCAGGCCTGGTTAGAAAACCTACTCTTCTCTAATTTGACTTACTGGCTAGACAGAACATTTACTTTATTGCTTCCATAAGTTTCATTTTACTGCTGGCTGTGAAAAAAATTACTTATCCATTTGCCAGGTTACAGCAGCTGATGCTAAGGCTGCTAAGCCAAACCTAGCCTTTCCCACATTCCCTCCGCTTCTGGCCAGCCTTAATCCTGCCATATTCTCTGAGTCCCTGAGCTGCTGCCAATGCCAAGCCCCCAACCTGTAAACCAGCCTCTTCCAATAAGTATTTCCAATCTCTGGATTTTAAAAATACCCCAGTGCCGTATTTAGATTCAATTACAAAGCTGAGACATGCATGTTAAGGAAGAGAAGGGTAAAACATGACTGATGTTCTACCGGCAGTTCTTAGGCCACTTGGCAAGAGTGACTCCATCCTATTTAAAGATTGTGGTAAATGACAATGTCACATTTTCTCTAAGAGCCTCAAATTAGAGCAAACAAAGTCTTTTTCAAATGCCTGGACAGACATGATTCTGCCATGGACGTTTTTAGTGTTGACAGATCTTTTGGTAATTGGGTCAAGATGTAAGGAATTTCCCCTGGCTGCTGAGTGCACTCAAATCTTCCTCTTCTTAATGGATTTGAAACTGATTAGGGTGATGTGATAGGTGCCTAGAAGTGACCACCGATGGATCTGATGTATGCTTTGTCATAGGAAAAAAATGCAGAATTGATTCTGAATCATGGCTGACCAAGGGCAGAAGGAATATTCTGGCAATAGTGCTTAAAGTGTTACAGTTTTAGTTTTGGGGCTATTCTGAGAAAAACTCAAGCTCATTTATTGATCAATATTTACTGATCATTTCTCATGTTTAATATCTTACAAACCCAATCAGATGGTTGTATGCCTGTGCTCTGATTTTAATCATGCCAATTTGTGTTCTAAATGTGTGTATCTATTCCAGGTACTCCAGTTTTAGCTAATACCTGGGAGCAACTCTTTTCTAGTCAGACCACCATGATTCATTCATTCATTTGTTCATGCATTCATTCCATTTAGCATTAATTCTGACTCATATTGTTTTCATTCATGCAACAAATGTTTGATCATCTACCAAGTACCAGGAAAATATTAGACATTGAGGACAAAAAAAGATAAACAAAATATATTTTAAAATAGTATACTGTTTAGTGGGAAGTCAGGAATGTTTAAAAAAATATGTCATTTTGATATGAAAAATAGCAGAGCAGAGATGTGAACCAGAGGCCTTAGAGTGAGTGAGGAAAGTGAGAGAAGTCTGGAGGCAAGGGGAGTAAGTTGGGGAAAACCGGAGGTGGCATATGAATGGGGCTGTGAAGAATGAGTGCTCCACCAGGGAGAAAGCAGGAAAGAACATTCCAGGCAAAGTAGACAGCACAAGCCCCTTGCTATCTGAAGAGCGTGATTTTTTTATTTGTTTACAATGGAATTTAATCATATCCTCACATCATCCGTGGTTCTCTTTCCTCATTCAGTATCTCCCCTTCCTTTGTGCCTTTCCTGGCAAAGCTGGAATTCAGTGACCTTGGTTCAGTAACTAGTGGAAGGCAGATAGATGTTAAATAAAGGAAGGGGCTTCATAGGCAGGTGAACCATTTTCAACTTGTGGTGGTGGGTAGGCTTCTAAGAAGAGAGGGAGCTGATGTGAGCAGTGTCGTAGAATGCTTTGGTGGCCAGGACACCTAACGTGGTGTTGGAATGTCACCTTGGAGACAATGGTAGTGTTGTACCTTCTACCTCTCTCAGCACGTTGCAGACTCTACTTTGCATGAGGAGTGGCCCAGGCAGGGGTTGTCTGGTCCCTGATGGAGGATCCAGATCAGCATCCACTGCTCCCTCTCTGCCAATGACTGAGAACAAGGCAGGGCCTTGGAGGAGAGGCTTAGCTTGCAGCTCCCTCAGCCCTCCTGGGAAGAGTCTGGAATTACTTAGCAATCAGGGAAATTTGGCCAACATGGCAGATGGGTAGGAGCAACACTTCTGCTTGGCCTGAGGTTGAAAATGAGGTAGGCTGCCATCATGCTGAGCAGGGACGGGCAAAGCAGAAGCCCACAGGAAGGAAGCCATGAAAGCTGCCAAGGTACATGACAAGCAGAGCTAATAGAGTTCCCAGGCCTGAGCCAGGAGGAGGAAGTGATAAGTAGATACGGGGTTCCCTGCAGAACCCTGGCAGGTAGAAGAGTGCTATCACGAAATGCCTTGTTCTCACCACAGAGGGGAATTTGTTATTTGCCTGGTCTGGATATTTCAAAAGCTGCTTCTCTTGAAGGTGTAATCAAAATGAAGATATCAGATGGCAGCTCCACTACACGTCTCTTGACCAGATAAATAGATCACAAAACTGTTTTCAGATCCCTGGAAGATAATGTGGAGAACTGGGGCTCTGCAGACCTGGCTTCAGACCAGCTCATGTCTCCCTGTTACTGGGACCTTGGGCAAGCTGTTGTCCTGGCTGGACCTCAGTTTCCTAATGTATAAATGAGGGTGAAGGGAAGGCCAACAAAGACATCTCTAAAATTTCTTTCCCATTGCATTTCAAAACATTGTGATTATGTGTGTGTGTTTTAAAGAAATTACCAAGTTTAAAATGATTGGAATACCCAAATCACTGAGAGTGGGAACAAAAATTAGCACAACTCATTTGGAAAGCAATTTGGCAATCTATGTCAAAAGCCATGAAAATGTTCATGCCATGGACTCAATAATTTCTTTCCTAGAAAATTACTCTCAAAAGTGTTCTGAAATTCAGGAAGAAAAAAAAAAGACATTCTCCTTACTGTAATTTTTAAGTGAAAAATTATCCAGCAATGGTGGTGGTGGGGTGTTTAATTGACAGTCCATACAATGGATGATTTTTGTTTATTAAAAATGAAGATCAAAGCATGTAAAATGATAGTTTTGAATCATTTAAGCAGTAAATAGGGAGATTATTGAAGTAAATAGAGAAATGTTCATTATAATATTTAGTTTAGAAAAACAAGATGCCAAGTTATATAAAGAATATGATTTCAATTATGCAAAAAGGCATAAGCAAAGTAGAAGAAATTATTAAGTTTAACTGTTTTGGGATTATTGATTTAGTTTCTCTTTGTTCTCTTCTAATAGTCTATAATAAGCTTGTATTACTTTCATTATAATAAAAACTGAAATAACTCAAGTTTATGATTATTAGTTGGTCATATATATTAAGGAACTGTCAGAAAAGATGGAAATAATCACAATTACAGAACTTCATTTGTTACATAAAATGAAATTATGTACCATATAGCTCAGTGGCTGATAGATTATAAGAAAGATCCCTGCATTCAGTCAAAAACTCTACATTCAATTTATGGTTCTTACAAATCCTACCTTTAAAAAAAAATAAGTTCCATCTGTGGATCTCAGGAGTGTTATCTGTAAAATAGAAATTCAACATTTATCAATATAGAGCATGTCCTAAGTATCTGTGATGTGCCACAGTAATATTAAGTTAAAATATGATTCACACTAATAAAATATTCAGGCATTAGTGGACATCTTCACTGAGGCTTTGAACTTGAACAATTAGTGGGAGTCAGTAAAATGAGGACACTGTAGTTAGAGGAAATAGCAAACCTACTATTGGGTACCTACTGAAGTGTTTTATGCAGAGAAGTGACCCAGTGACAAAGTATAACAGAGACCACAGGCTTGGTGTCATAGGTCTGTGTTCAAATCCTGACTTTGTCTCTTCAAAACTTTGAGATCTTGGGGAAGTTGCTCAGACTCTCTGTGCCTCATTTTCTTCACTTCCAGCCTCTCTGCCTTGGTTTTCTACTACCTGGTTTTCATGAGTGTTGTGTCTAGAGACAACTTTTGTAAAGTGTGTTTTAAAGCAGTAATTCATCTCTTTAGCAAATGTCTGTTGAATGCCCTGTATAGACAATGTGGTAAAAGATGCTGAGAATAAACCATAAACCAGATAGACACTTTCCCTTGCTCTTCTATCTAGAATATATGATGTTATTATTGGAAAGACTTTTTCACCATTTTCTATGTGCCATGTCATCCCATCAATTTTCATTACTGCTGTGATTGTCAACCCACAGGCATATTAGATCATGGGGAGGGAAGATCATATGTCTGTCCTCTTGCACACCCTGCTATGTCCCTTTCTCCTTCCTGCCCCACTGAGTGCCTTCTGGGGGAGAGCAGATGTTGTGCCCATGGGCTAGGGTAGGAAGAATGGGATGCTGCAGAGGCCTCTGGGAAGTCGGATGTTCCCACAGCCCCACCAGCCAGGCACTGCTGCCAACCTGCCCAGAGTGGGGAGATGAGGAAAAGAGGCAGACCACTCCTTCCAGAGAGCTCCTTGGAGATGTGGGGAATAATTATGACAGATGTTTCAGCAGCCACAGGAGGAGGTGAAGGAGGAGGAGGATGTGGTGGGGGGCAGAGCCTGGTTAATTATGGAACAGATGCCCACCAGCACCTTGGGGTGAATGCATTAAGGGTGGGGAGCTGCCATGCCCCCTTCCCCTCACATTTATTCACAGGCGCCTGCAGCACCCAGCTGGGGCTGGTTTGCCTCCATTGGAGAGATCTGCAAGTTCAAAGCCGTCTCCTTACATTGCTTTGCCTGAACTGGTTTGGGAAAGTGCCTTCCAGACCTGCAGTCAAAGGAGAGGAGGAGGGACGGGACGTCCAGGCCTCGTCTGAGCTCCCCAGCCTCCCTTCTGCTCTGTGACCTGCTGGTGGCCTGGAGCCAAGTTCAGCCAGCAGGGCCTCCTGTGACTGTGCGTCTGAGGGATGCCTTCAAAGCCTGCTTGGAGTCCTGGTGCCACTGCCCGAAGCCCAGAGATATGTAAATCAGGCAACAGAGACAAAAAGCTGAGAGAGGCCCTATTTCTAATGCTCTGAGAGGCCATTTGCTACTCAGAGCCTGGTCACAGTGGCTTGGGGCCTGAGGCAAAGCTGACTCAGTGGCCCTGGTTCTCCTCTGGTCTCCTTCCTTGCTCTTTGCTGCTGTATCTTCCCAGGAAGAGATAAAACCTGGAAAACAAAAGAGGGCAATGACTCTGACTTTGCTCTCACTCCTCCTCTCAGCATCTTCAAATATGAATCGCCTCCCCCAGGGCCCAATTCAGTCCACCTTTGCTACAAAAAATATTCCACCTCCCCCAGCACCTCTCATGTCTTCCTGCTGAATTCCTTTCTGATTTAGCACTTGCTTTTCTGCTAATAATTTTTTTTCCTGGGGTGATCCTTTCTGTCTCTGGGGAGATCTTTAAGTTTCTAAAGGACCTGTCCGTTTCAGAGCCATCCTGATGCACAGCAGAGGCAGTGCTTCTCAGACAGTCCACCTGGTTTTGCATGTGCGTGTCACTCTATAGGTGACATTTACGATAGGTCAGTAAAATCAGACATGATTCGTTGTCAGGGATGTCTGGAATCTCTAGCCTAAGTATCAAAAAAAGTGGCTGTGAGGTAAGCAGGTACAAATGCATAGTTTCTAATTCAGTGGTAATTTTTCCTACATAAGTGAAATAATTGAATACTGTGAGTAATTTCAGCCGCATAACACAAGTGAACTCATTGGAAATGGGGTACTTAACACATTATTGGCTTTATCATTGTTATGTTGTCATTATTCTCCTAATTTCATGATGTGGGTTATCGATTAGATTCGGAAGTGAACTTTGAGGTCACTCAGTCCAATGTCCTACCCAAAAGACAGTGCTCCAGCTTAGCAAAAGCTGAGGTAAAATGCTAAATCTGTTCACAGGGTGGAAGCACGTAAGGCATGTGAAATTGGTGTGAGGCATTTGCCATGCTGGGGATAAAGTGCAGGGCCTGAAATAACGGGCTCTGTCTGGCACCACACTCTGAGATCTATGATCTTCCGTGAGACCATTTAAAGCAGAGGCTGCAAATGGGCTCCTCCAGGGTTGAGTCCCCTCTGCTAGCGCTGTTTGGTTTGGCCTGCATTTAATTTCTTAATTTTTACAATATGAGTCAATATTTAAAAATCAGGAAAGCTCACCTAAGACAAATAGAAGTTTTTGGCTTTTCTTTAAAAAGTACAAGTGAAACAGTGGTACCGTGGTGGTCCTTGAAAGCATTTAGCTGGAGGAGTTTTCTTTAGATTTGGGTAAGCTCTCAGTTTGTTTCAGTCCTCACTGCACCCTAGTCCCTCTCTGTCTCTAAGATCAGGTCCAAGTGCCACCTCCCCTGCCCTATGCTTATTTAAAACATTTTTCTCTGTCCTTCTGTTCCTCCCTCCACCCTTTCTTCCCTCTGGGTGGTGGATTCCTTGTGGTCAGGAACTACTTTCCTTTCCTATAGGTGCCTGTATCTGAAAATAAGGTACACTGTTGAGTAGACAGTAAATTTCTCTTACTCTTCTTAGTTTCAAGTAGACCAGCAAGATACGTCATTAGCCAGAAGAGACTAAACAAGATAACGAGGTAAGTGATGTCTGTAAATTCAGTGATGTGAATGTGAGTCACATGGTTGGCAGTGGTGAGAACAGTGTTTTTAGCTAGTCTTACTGTCACAAGGAGCTGAATGGAGAAAGTCTGAATGGCACGAGTCTGTCACCTGCTACTGCTTCACCACCAGAAGATAAGAAATTACCCCGCCAAGTTTGAGAAGGGGATTGAGTATAGCATGGGAACCAATCATCAATCAATGTTCAAATCAATTGATCTCTTGTGTTTACACATGCATCATCACAAGAAGTGCTTTCTTGAGCTTCTCTTGAATTCTGGCGAGTGTGCCACAAAGGCCCTGCATCTTGTCTGGCTGACTGAGGTACTCCTTCCAG
Organism: Geosciurus inauris; assembly: GCA_004024805.1. NCBI lineage: Eukaryota > Metazoa > Chordata > Mammalia > Rodentia > Sciuridae > Geosciurus > Geosciurus inauris. The sequence continues at coordinate 281,299 of PVHX01000205.1, read as the reverse complement.
ATGAGCTATGCCCCCTGATGCAATGCCATCCTCAGTGTCACTTTGTCATTATCTCCGGCACTTCCTTTGAAGCCTGAGAATCAGGGATTTATTCCAGACCTGGCGGAGTGTTGGCCATATTGAACAACCAGAAACACTTGCTTCTTGGTCCCAGGAGAGCCCCCCAAAGGGTGTCCTTTTTGACCCAGCCCTGTTTTCCAGTGCTGAGCACTGAGGAAGAGTTCTGCCTTCCTGGGAGAGCTCAGGCAGGGAAGAGATGGGCCCATTTCTGTAGGCTTCATGTTGCAAATCTAGCATGTCAGAGTGTCCCACTCTTTTCTGTGGGGGACATTGCTACCAGGAGCCTTGTCTTAGAATCTACTATCCTCTGTTATTCCCTGACTGAAATGAACTTGTACTTGATCACTCCCTCTTCCCTTTTGTGCTGTGCTAACTAGGGCAGGAACCCTGGTGGGGGCTCACACATCCTCAGGCACCTGGCAGCATCCTGGCCTGCTGAGGCAGCTAGCTTACCTGTATGCTTAGTATCTTCTCCACACTTTTCTCTGCCACTCCTATTGCCCCTGATCAAAGGGGATATTTCATAGATGACCCTTGAATATAGAACACCAAATGGAAAGTGCTTTACTCCACTTTGGCTCTCTGCTTTGATTAATTAATTAATTAATTAATCATTATTTTTTTGCAATTCTGGGGATTGAAAATAGGGCCTTGCAATTGCTAAGCAAGCCTTCTACCACTGAGCCACACTCCTAGATCACTATTTCTTTTAGGATATATATAGTTCCTTTTGCGTACCCTTTATGCCCTTCTTGGATACAGGAACTGGATTCTATTAGAGTAAGTCAGTGCTGAGGCCAAAGGGGCCCAGCTCTCACATGGATGGAGGTGGGCTTGCAGAAAGGAGAGATGGTGAGGAGTGACTGCCAGGCCAAGCACATTACCTTAGGGTGCAGCTGACTGCTTTATGATTGATGATTTGACATGTCTTCCTTCTACCAGAAGCAGTGATTTTGTATCCAGAGAGCAAGTGGGCCAATTGTAGCAATCCAAGCTGCCAGCAAGCTGTGGTGGCTTCTATAAACCGTCAGGAGAAATATACCAGGATGATTTGCTGGTAGGTGTTTCCTAGGATTTGAAGGCCACTTGGCATCACCCCTTGGCTTTTTGGCTGTAGCATGTGCCTTTCACTCACTCTCTTGGGCTCCTCTACTCATCCAGTTTCTGTCTGGTCCACAATTGCCTGCTTCAACTGTGGCTTTCTCAAGCCTCGTACTGATGCAGTTTTATGTTAGTATTGTTAAAACCTTTTGCAAAACCGCTGCTTCAGCTACCTTGAGCATCTTTCCACTGAGCATGTTCCTTCATGCCTAGTCCTCTGATGACTTCCTCACCCTGCCCCCATCCTGCTCTCTTTATCTGTTTAATCTGTTTGCTGTGCACTTTGAACCCTTGCCCTGGAGGACATGACATAACACCAGCTATTTCTACTTCAACTGTTACACAGGACATGTTTGAAATGTGCATTCTTCATGTATTATTCATGGGCAATATTGGAGATCAGTGTGCAAATCAACTCCATTGGACACCCTGGAGACGGCAGCACTTATAAATTGGATGGTATCATTTCCTGAACAGTGGACTTGCTCTGCCTTCTGGGAGGAAATGACAGTCTCATGGATTTGCTGAGAACAATCATGCCTTTGAAGGAGATCACAAGACTATTTTATTTGCCACTGGATGCATGTACTAAAGTGGGACATTTTATCCAGGTTTGATCCACTTGGTTTTAAAATCTTATTCAGACCCAAACTTTGGCCAAGTTCCTGTTGAAGTCATGGGAGAGTTGTAGGTTTCCAATACATACATACATACATACATACATACATACATACATACATACATAAATAAATCATAAAACCCAACCAAAAACTTCATTCCTTTTTGCTTAGCAGGCCAATGTAGGGGGCATTCCTAGTCTAAAGACACTCATCACTGGCAAGCAGATGGCCCAGGGCACTGAGGAAGACACGGTTGTGAAGGTGAGTTAAGGTAACTCCTGCTTTCTTTTCCAAGTCCTTCTACTCTGTTCCAAGTTTCCTTTGTGTCTTTGGACGGTGCAATTCACCTCTTGCCCTAGAGAAAGTGATTCACGTACTGAGTGGTAGAAGTTTTCCTTCCCACTTGTTCCTTTAGAAATACTTGTGCTTAGAAAGACTATGGGGAAGCCCAAGGGGGATGTTTCTATTGAGAGAGATCAAGAATCGTGGCTCTTGGTGGAAGACACTTGGGAACACACAGAATTTCCCAGAGACTCTCCAAATCCTCATGACTAGGCGAGCTCTTCTGAGCCTCTGGGTGGGGCCAGTTGTATGCCATGTAGCCCAGACACTCTAGATCGTGTTCTCTGCACTAGCATTCTGCATGCTTCATTAGAGAGTGGCGGCAAACTAGGGTTTTAGAGAGCACTATTCTTTGAGGCTTCAGTAAAGGGATGTAATAGACAAATTTATTTATGCACAAGCAGGATGGATTTGAAAAGAGTGTTGTAGTCATTTTGTTCCAGAAATCTAAACGTCAGTATATAAACAGTCACTTCTGCTATTGGTTGGTAATGGGTAGAGTTTAAGTACCTCTGCTGTGGGGCCTGGCTTGGCTTTATCTATAGAAGTTCCCATGTGGGAAGTTTTAAATTAAAGGCCTTTGTAGGGGAAAAAATGAATGGCTTTCTAAAGAATTCAAAGGAGAAATACATTTCTCTAAGCATTTGACTCCTCACAGTAACATCTCAAATGGTCAGAGCCCAGCAAACCTCAAACTTTGGACTTACTCATTTAGTTGGGAGTTTGTGAATGCTTACTTGGTGCTAGGTACAAGGGTTAAAATAGGTGGAAGACAGATTCTCTATCATGTACATGTGTGTGCATGTGTGCCCATGTGTGTGTGCACGTGTGCATACACACACGGACACAGGTGTGTTGCAGGAAGTTAGGCCAAAGGTTATGATTCAGTGGGATGAATTGAAGATTGTTATGGGAAGAGGAGGGTAAAACACCTAGTCTAACACTGGTGGGGGATAGAAGGAGAGACGAGTCAAAGAAGCCAATGCTTAAGTTGGATCTTGAAGGATGATGGTCATTGCAGGGAGAGGCAATGGGTTGGTCAAGGCAGAAGAAGAATGGGGATAAAAGGAAGAAGCAAGAGGAAAGATGCTGTCTAGGGAAACTGGTAGTAGTGCTACAGCTGGGAGATGTAATGCATGTAGGGATTCTGAGAAGAGAGAAGTTTGGAGAAGATTCATGTTCATGAACATGAGGTGCTACGGGGTTGAGACCTCATTCTTAAAGTTTGGGGGACTTACTGCAGATTTTAAACAGAACTGTGCACATTTGAGAGAGCACTCCAGAAACAGCATGGAGGCTGGATTAGGGGAGAGTGAGATTAGAGGCAGGAGTGTTGATTATAATGCCATGTCCATAATTGAGTGGGGAAAGTTTCCTCCCAGACAGAGGTGAAGGAGAGGTGGAAAGAGCAGATAGACCTGTCACTGGGGAGGGAGAAGTGTCAGAATTGGACACTGACTTAAATACTGAGGGAGACAGGATGACGCTCAAGCTTCCAGTGTGGGTGACTGAGATAAGGAGCCCAAGAAAGCTCCTCCATGAAGGAGGAGACCCAAGTTGGAAGAATGTATGTCACCTCAAGGAGCTATTGAAAATCAGAATTAACTCCTATTAAGAAAAGGGCACTCTTAAAACTCTTTACCAAACAGTATGTGACTGTGTGTGCAAATCCCAGGCTCAATGGGGCAGCCTTCCTCAGTCATGTCTCTCTCTCTGGGGACAAGATCACTGATACTTAGGATGGTGACCTTGAAACCTTACTAATCATGATCAAGCCTGAAATATTCAATTATATTCATTAACAGGAAAGTGAACTAGCGCATTTGAATTTGAATTTATTCATACTCTGTGCATTGCCCAATTTGGAAACAATATGAGACAATGTATAGAAACAGACTGTTCAAGATAAATATTTCAGAGGAAAGCAAAGGAATAGGAGCTTTTTGGGGCAATGGAGTTGAACAAATGTCACCATTTGATGACAAAATACCACAAAACAAAAATCTTGTATTCTTTCTACTGAGGCAAAAAAAAAAACAACATATATTGAATTAATTCCTTTTAGGTAATACAAAGGACACATTTTTTGTCAGTTGTAAAAATATATTTCTGCAATGAAATTTAAACAAAATTCATAAATAATTATTTCCAGTGAGATACTGCCAGTCTTGAAGGCATCCAAGATTTAAACTGGCACATTTTGTCCTCATCCCTAAGGCCATCCTTTAAACAATCTTTAAAAAATTTTTTTCTATTTCAAGGCCAGACTTCATCTCTTTGTTCCCAGACCGTCAGTGTGGCACCCTGATTGTCTTTCCCCTCTCTGCCTTCTTTGCTCTCTGACGTCCTCCTACGGGTACCTTGCTTGTTCACTGATATGTGGATGACACTCTACTTCATATTTCCACCTCTCCTCTCTCCCCAGATTCTACTCAGCATTTCCATAAGGAATGTCTAAGAAAAGGCTTGACCTAGAATATTCAAAAGTCAACCGTTGATAGTGACCCTCCACATTTGCTCTTCCTGCTGTCTTTTCATCTTAGGGAAAGGCAATCCTCTTTCCTATTGTTTATTTCAGCAAATTCTGTTGTGTCTACCTTCAAATTATATGCAGGTTATGACCCCCTATCACCACTTCCACCCCCCTTTCTGCCAGGCATCAAGACTTATCACCTGGTTTGTAGAAACAGCCTCCTACCCAGTCCCTGCATCTGCCTGGGTTCCTACAGATGTGATCCAGCTAATAAGTGAGTTAGATTGTGTCCGCCTCCTGCTCAAACCCTTCCAGCAGCTCCATCACCCTCAGAGGAAATCCAAAGTCCCTTCTGGCCTCCTGGGCCCCTTCTTCCGGGTCTCTGGTCTTTCCTGGCTTCTTCTCTTTCCAGTCTCCCCCTCACTCACTATGTTCTCCCCCATTGGCTGTTTCCTTGTCTTACACTCTAAATCCCATTGGCCTCCAGCAGGAGTCCCCTGCCCTGCTTTCCAATCCTGGCGGATGTGGCTCTCTCCTGGGTCTTCTCCACCTGTCCAGAGCTTCTTTGTATTTTAGAGGCAACCTGAGCTTGCTGTCTCCATGAACTCTCCCCTGACATCCCAGTCACCTTCAGGGTTTCCAAGCTTCGTGTTATTTTTGACCATCCTGCTTGTCTCCTCAGTGTGAAAAGTGGCGTGGTTTCTCTTACTGGAGTGATACAGCAGGCTTGGCACTAGCTAACCATGGGATGATAACTTACCCAACACTGAGGAGTATTTCTTTGGTTTCTGTCCTTCTGTATTCTATTTGGATCCTCAGTATGGCTATCTGTCTACCTATCAAAAATCTCATGCAGATTCTTTAGTTTGCATTTATCTCTGTATCAAGGTAGGAAAGGGAATGCAGGGGACCTGATGGGCATGGCTCTTAGAATGGTTCTGACCACTGTTTGCTCAGCAGTTAAGGGACGTGAGCTACCAATACATATAATGGCATGGGTGAATCTCCCTTGCATTATGCGAGTGAGAGACGCCAAAGTATACATACTGTCTGATTTCATTCATGTGACATTCTGGAAAAGGTGTAGCTATAGGGATGGGCACAGACCATGGTTGCCAAGGTCTGGCAGTTAGGGAAGAGTTACTACAAAAGGACAGCATGAAGGAATCTTTGGGGTGATGATCTGTTCTGTACCAGCTGGGGAGATGGACCTATAGCTATGCGTTTGCCAGCCCTCAGACCTGGTTTGTAGAAACAGCCAAGAGCAATGGATTTTACTGTTTCCGAAATAAATTTAGGAAATGCACACACACACAAAAACAGAACAATGCCTAAGCATATACTAAATGCTTTTTTATTTAAGCATATAATAAATATTTCTATTACCAAGTAGAGGGAAAAACCTTGCTCTGCAGGGAGTGAGGTATACAGCCATGGCAAAAGCTTGTTTACTTATGGAGTCTTATCTGAACAAAATAGAACATTGGTTGCAAATATAACCAAATTTTCTGGGTTTTAAAATATCCAAATGTTTTTGTTTTATAGCAATAACATATTATCTTTTTAAAATAATACAAGGAAAACTTTATGAAAAACATTATACCTAAGTGGTAATTACTTTAATACAAAATATGTGTCTTAGTTTTTTTAAAAGGGTCTGATGTTCAAAGAAATATATCTTTGTTATTATCCCTGTGCAAAACAAAACAAAACAAACAAACAAACAAAAAAGATTGGAAGCACATACATAACATAATAACACAAACAGAAGTAACTGTTTTCCCCATTTTCCAGAGATGAAAATTAAAAGGGAATTAATATTGAGTCCTACATGTGGTAGACACTGATGAATTTATTTGTTCTTACAATTACCCCATGGGGAAAACAGTGTTATTTCTATTTTATGGGGCAAAGTGTGAGACCCAGAGAGGAGAAGTGACTTACAGATTTCAGGGCTGGCTGTGGCCATGCCAGGAGCCACTCCGGGTCTGTGTGGCACAGACACACACTTTTGCTGTGTGAATGGAAGCCCGCCAGCAGCTCAGCCCACAAAGAGAAGTCTCTAGCCTGAGCAGCATGTGGCTCTCAAGCCCAGCTTCTGCTGAGGACCTCTGTCTGGCAGCAAGACCTATAACCCCAGGCTTCTGTCCTTTTAGTGGCCTCAGTTTTGTCACTATGGTGAGGAAAATCTGTCCCCTTGCGAAGTCACTGAGGTGGGGCTGGGATCTAAGTCACATCTTTCTCAGCTGCAGTGCCAGCACAAAAACAAACAGCCTCTTAGGGGGCCGTTCTGTCAGGAAGATAAATGCTGTCTCATTGATTCCCTCACCAAGGAGCTTGTCTGAAACGGCAGCTGCTAGACTGAAATGCTTTGAAGATTGAACCCAGGAGTCCAGTTCCAGCCTTGCTTGCTGTCTTGACTAGCGATTCAAATTTGCATGACACATTTAAGTCCTTGCCACTGGCAAGGATGGAAAATAAAATGAATGAATGGCACAACTTTTCCAAGGAGATCCATAGAGGGCTGCCGCTACCTGTGCAGATCACAGTGCCATAGGATTTACAGTCACCCACCCCAAGAGTTGCATAGGTGACAATGAACTTCAAAGACAAAGGGAAATCTTGAAGGGCAAAGGAATCAGAAAAAGGGAGAGTGTGCAGTTCACCTCTTGCAGGAGATGGTGAAAGGTGAAAGGTCCCTCAGAGTTTTATGTGTGAATTAATGAGTGTACATATACATTTGTATGTATGCATCAGAGATTTTGTTCTTGTTGTACCAGTTAATGGCATCACCCCATTTCTCTTACCAGCCCCCCACCCCGTGTCTTTGCCCTGTGTCTCCTGCAACTCACATCAAGAGACCTCAGAACATGGGGACTCAAACCATTACTCCCAGTGTTCCAAACACTAAGGAAGTGGCACAATGTCATGGGTAAGATGAGGATAGGAACAAGAGCGGAAGATCATGTCCAGGCTACCCACGTCCACCTGATCTCTCACATTGGAGGAGCCTCATGCAGTAGTGCCATTGTCCACCAGGTGGTACTCATAGTTTAGCTTTAGTTTTATTTCTATTGATGGAGATTTGCCCTAGTACACATGACGTACACAATAGTACCACTATTGGAGAACATATGACGTACGCTTCCCCATTCATGAGCTGATTTCATATACTGCCAAGTTTTGGTCCTATTGTGTTTTGCACAGTTGCAGCTTCTTCTTTTCCTCTGGGACCTTGGAAGCAGCAATGTAAGGGAGTAGACATTGCAACCTGAGCTGGGAGGGTAATTTCATCACATGCCCCCTCCCCCACTCCCACTCCCACTCCCGCCCCACAATCACTCTAGGGATAAACTCTGCCATATTTTCTCTTTTTCAGTTTTCCTTATCTCTTGCTTCCCTGTCCCTTCCCTGTTCCTCTTGACACCCAGAATGGTGTGACCAGCTGACAGTTTACTAGCATCTGGAGTAGGATTGCCTTTCCAGGTTCATAACATAGTGGCCAAGGCATGGCTTGTCAGCCTCAAAAAGTGCTCACTCACTGGGCCTCAGAGATCAAAGTCCAGAGGGAAAACCTGACGGTAGGTTTCTCTTTAAGGGAGGACATCAGAATGGGTAGGTGTCTGAGATTCTGTGGCTGAATTTTCTATGTCAGTTCCCTCAGGGGAGGCTGAATATAGGTCTGGGCTGACTAAGGCTCTCAGAAGTCTCTTAGCGATATTATTGGATCTGGTCCAGTTATTCAAGGTTAGGAACAAAAGATGTAACCTATCATTCCTGCCCTCAAAGAATGTAGCCTACTTGGGAATAAAAGAAATTGAGTCACTCTATTAACACACAAAGTAATCCCTGATAAGTAGTATAGGATGACAAATTTGCTCTGAGAGTCCATAAGAAAACCTGTCCCTGAGTCCTGGGAGGCTGGGGAAGTCTTCAGAGAGGGAAAGACTGGAGAGAAGCCTGAGCAGACATGCCCGGATGCAGGGAGGATCACGCACCAAAAGCGTGAGTGTGGCCCTGCAAGACCAGAGAGCTGGAGCTCCATTAGTTGGCCCCCTCAATAATGAGTGGTTCCTTTAAAAATTTTATTTCATGAAAAGATCAAATCACAGTAAAACCCTAATTCCTTTTTTTAGGGAATGATGGTGTCCCTGAAGCCCAGAAAAATGATTAATCTTTAAAGCAGTATTTATTTCTATTCTTATTAAGTACTGAGACTGACCTCATTCATCCAACACATATTTATGGAGTATTTTTATTGTGCTTGATGTTTTGTGGGAAACTAAGATATATCAGGCAGAATTATTCTCTCTGGAGTCTTTATGTTAGGGGAGAAGACCTGAAATGTGAAGATAATAAGTATACTGTCAGAGAGAAAGACAATGGCACTAAGGTAAGTAAAGAAAAAAACATTACGGGAGTCCAGAATAAGAGAAATGATTTTCAGCTGGGGATTCGAGGCCATGTGTGCTCATATTGTGGCAAGGAGAGGGGAAGAATATTTTGCATGGAAGAAATCACAGGCATGAAATAAGGAGGCTGGGAAGAGAGCCCAGGAGAAGGGGTAGTGAGGAAGGACTGGAACATTTGGGCTGGGGCTGATAACAGCCTCAGATGGCAGCTTAGGAGTCTGAGTTCAGTAGTGTACAGCAAAGTAGATCTTTGAGTAGATGAGCAAATTGGTCTTTTAAAGACTTGTGTTTCAAAAGAGTAGCATATTATACCAACATGTAAGAAGGACTAGCAGGAGACAGAAAGGACACAGGGGTCTGGTGGAAAGGCTGCCTTACCAGTTCTGGGACAAATATGACTTCCTAAGTTGGCATTTATTTTTATCATTATAAAATTATCAAAATCCCAAGAGAAAAATTAAAGAATCCAAACCATGGAAAATCCTATATAGGTTAAAATGGGAGATGTATATAATTCATAGATCCTAGAAATATGTGTTCATTGTTACCCAAAGTAGCCAAGAACAGAAAGAAATAGTGCAAGAAAAAGAACAGACAAGGAGAGGAGTGAGGGGCAGCTATTTCAGAAAGCACCAGCTTTTTCTGGAGCTGAGGAATATACACAGGAGTGCAGAAACCATATCCTGTGCTTAGTATAATAGCTGTAGGACCTGAGTTAATAAGAGACAAATGTCACAGAATAGATTTGGTAGAGAGAAGCAGAGGACAGTGGCTTCATAAATAATTTGCAAGAATCATTTGCAAGAATGTTTCTGTTCTGTGGCATCATAGATTGTATTGTAGATAGCTGCTAGACTTCCTACTATAAAGTTAATTCCTACAAATGGCTCATCCTGGGATTCACTGAGGACCAAGGGAAAAAAATGAAGCAAGTGCTAATTAAATATAAAGTACCTTAAGAATGCAAAAAAAGCAAGAGTGCATCAAAACTTAGCAAATGAAGAATGTTCATGAGAAAAATGTTGCTACAATGTAGAATATTGTGACCAAATATTTTATGCCAGAGGAAAATACACAAAGTAACTATCTGTACAAATAAAAAATTCAAAGAAAAATATAAGAATTTGGGGAAGAGGTGACAAGATAATATGAGAAGACAACATTTGAATGGTCACATCTCAGAAGAAGAAAATAGTAGAAATAAAGAAAAAATTGTAAGAAAACCAATGGGAGAACATATCGGATGTGAAGACATTGAGGAAGGAATGAGAGAAATCACAAAAATGAATGCAGATTCAAAAAATATATGCAGGTTTGATGCAACATTATAATTGGAAAAGAATGGCAAAGGGCCATTCTTACAAAGGGCCATTCTTACAAAGGGCCATTATTACTCCTTACAAATCATTAAAACACATTGATTTAAACTGTTTGACATATAAAATCTAGCCAAAAGATTGTTCAAAGAAAAATGCATAGTTTTAAATATTTATAGGAATAAAAATGTTAGATATCCAGTTAAAAAATTTGTAAAACAGCAATTGAGTAAACAAAAGCATAGAGAAGAAATTATCATAAATAAAATTAGGAATTAATGGATAGGAAAAACTGAAAATCAACAAATTAAGGCTCTATATAACAGCTACCATTTTATTAAAAAATAGAATAAATAAAGTAGTAGATAATCTAAATTGAAAGGAATACTATCTATTTCAGGAGGAGAAACAGATAATCCAAATACATAAGAAAATGATAGAGGAAAATCATTATGGAATAATAGGAAAATTTAGGTCTAGTTATGTTTTTCTCAGTTTTATATGTGTGAATAATTGTGCAAATTTGGTTTAAAACAATCATTTTCAGACAAAATGCAATTTATCAAGACTAACCCTAAAACAGATAAAATTAAATTAAGCTAATTTAAACTGAAAAAATGGATAATCCCACTAGAATCAGTTTACTTACATAGAGGAATTGAATTCAATTAAAACTTTTTCCTTCTCTTTCTTCTCCCTCCCTCCCTCCCTCTCTCTCACAGCACTGGGTTGAACTGAAGAGTATTCTATCACTGAGCTACAACTGCAGCCTAAGACACCATTTTTGTAAATACCTTGATTTGTAATGTGACACATTGATCTACACCCCTTCAATTGGTAAAGACTAATCGTATAATCATACCTGTGGTCCCAAGGTCCCTAGCTGGGCAGTCCCTTTCCAGCAGCAACCTTAGAATTATTTCAGTGACCAGCTGACAAGCATTGCCACACATATATCTCTATGTGGGTAGACTTAACATTATAAAAATGTTAATTCCCTCATACTAATTCTAAATTTAATATAAAATTACACAACTGTTTTTAAAATATACAAGGTACCTTTACATATTATATAGAAAACCAAAAAAAAATATGAAAATTCTAAAAAAGAAGATAAGTGAGAAGTAAATTGTTTTGACACATACTTTTTTTTCTTTTTCTGTTTTGTTTTGTTTTGTTTTGGTATCTGGGGCACTTAACCACTGAGCCACATCACTAGCTCTTCTAAAATTTTGTTTAGGGACAGGGTCTTGCTAACTTGCTTAGAACTTTGCTCCGTTGCTGAGGCTGGCTTTGAATTCATCATCCTTCTCCCTCAGCCTCCTGAGCCTCTGGGATTACAGGGGTGTGCCACCATGCCCAGCTTGTTTTTGTTTGTTTGTTTATTTCATAGTGCTGGGGATTGAACCAAGGATTTTGTGCATTCTAGGCAAATGTTCTAGCACTGAGCTATTTTCCAAGCCCCTAAAACATTATTAAGTCACAAATTGTGGGATACCAGTGAATGAATTGATGAATAACCAAAGGAAAATAATTGAAAACCCAGAAATAGTTGGAAATAAAATGAACAAATTTAGAATATAATACTTGAGTACCATAGGTCAGTGGGGGAAATGATAGAATACCAGGATAAACTCCAAATAGATTAGACATATAAGGATAAGAAATAAAACCATAAAAATAAACAACTAAATGTGAGAACATTTTAAATTTTAGTTTGGGGAATATCTTTCTAATTATAATTCAAAATTTATGAAATTATAAAAGTGGTTTGGTTAATTGGACCACTGACAAACTAAAAACATTCTGCTTAGCATTTTTAGTTTTCTAAAATATTACCTTTCATCTTGGGCCTAAATAAGTTATTCCGTTTATTGCAGCGATAATAATAGAACATTACGACCAAGTTCATAAATGAGTAAACAATGACAACTGCATCACAACTGCCACTTAATTGACAGTTCTACCATTGATTGTTAAGATCAAAGATGCAAAATTCTTCTGAAGTTCGAGTGTCAATATCAATGACATATAAAATATATACTTGTATTACTGAGAGTAAATAATCTATGTACCAATGTGAATCTAAGGTAGCTAATAATTGATCAAAAGAAACATAATTATGGTTTCAAAAATTTGTCCTAGTAATTTATATATCTCTTATTGAAAGATTAATTATGTTAGCAGTCTTAAAATAGTATATCAGTAATAATCCTAGCTTTTTATGACAAATTTCAGAACATTTATCATCCTTTGACTAGCACCATTGACTAGGTGCTATTATTTGTATTTAGGAAAAAGGAATGAATGAGATTCCATTTTATTGACCTTTGCACTCCTGTGTGCATCCATACCCACACTTATGCACATAAACAGCATTTTTCTTAATATGTTCCAGGGCCCGAAAGGACTAACAGTGTCTACAGCAGGGAAAATTAAACAAGAGCATATTCATGAATCAGATTTCTGTTTTTAGTGCTATTGTGTAGGATAATTGTTTGTTACCATAAATAATGGTATATGCCTTGGTTGCAATTTTCAGCATGGGGAAATATTAACTGTCTGCATCTTTTCTGGGAAATGCAATTCTGTTTCACTTCTGAATAAATCTAACACAGTATCAGTTGCTATAAGGCACTGATGACCAAAGTGGACACAGAAGATTCTATTTCACTCAAATAAGTAGTAAACATTGTCAACAGGAGTAGTGTAGTGGTCCAAACCACTGGCTCTGTCACTTAGAACATCATCCAGGACAACCACAATGATAAGCTCATTGGAAAACTTCCAGGCACTGTTTTATCAGGATGGCTGACTGACCTGCAACTCAAGTTCCATATATTTTCATATGCCCTTCAGGGTATAGTATTTGATCTAAATCAGTCAATTCTTTCAAAATTTATTTTAGAGTGAACAACTCACTATAGGCAGAATACCATTTTAGTTCTACCATTCTATAGAACTAAAAGAACACTTTGTTTGGTCATTGAATAAATGTGTTAATTGTTTTCTTTGGCGATAGATTTTAAGTCCAGATTGTCCTTCATTATATGAAGTATTGATGATAAATCTACAGAACTAGGAATGTGCAGCTGATGTCCCTAATATTCAATTTATAGTATCCAATCCTGACAACACAGGTCTTCCACAAGTGGCTTATAAATATTGATTTTACAATGGAAATCTCCAGAAAGAATATAAGAATCATTCCAAACACACAGTATTCTAGAGATCTTTCAATTTTCTTTAAATGCAAGGACTCAAAGCAGTCTTCATGGAGTGTGACAACCTCCTCATTGCCCCTGCTTGGGCTGGTGGCCTCCTGGCCTGTTGACTTGGCCTTCTGCTAAAGAGTTAAACCCATTGGCATGTTTGTCATACCCCTGCCTAACGGTCCCTTAAGCAAGCCACAAATCTTCCTTGCTCTGGATGACAGTTAATGAACTGTAAAAGTCTTGCACCAATATTTCTACTTCATCTGCAAGCTCAAAGAAGGCAAGTTTGTTTTTCACCCTCGAAAGGACCAACTGTATTTCTTAGGCAGACAAGGATGATTTGTTTTCATGGACCACTTTTGAGTTTGGAGGACATCTTTGAGCTTGGGAATTTGATTGAGAAAAGTACAAGCTTCTAATTATTCTTGGGATGTTTTATGGGCCTGGATGTGTTTTATTAGCCTGACTATATTGCAGGTGCTTCTAACTCTATGACCTTGAGTAAGATACTTAATCTGTTTAGGCCTATTTCTTCACCTATAAAATAAGCATTATAATACTTGGTGTTATTACCTCATAAGCATCCTTAGAAAATCAAATGAGATATTGACTGTTAGGTTTTCTTAAGGATCATTTAAAATGACCCAATCAAGCATTATATTAATACTCAAATCTTAAAAATCACATTCATCATAATGTAACATATGCACGTATATACATGCATGCATATATATTTATATATGTGATATATGTATATTTAAATATGTATATATTCCTATACCAACTAGCAGGTTCTATGAGGTATGATTGTTTTTGAAGACTAAGAAAAAGGAAATACTAATTGGACATGAGAAAACAATTGATCAGAGCAAGAGTAACAGTATATTTTCAGAAGCATCTATTGCATATGCTGGAATAACTGTTCTATGTGTACTTCTAGTTATATTATATTTTGCCTTAAATTTTGACTGGTGCTCCTTTGTAATTTCTAATGTTCTTCTAAATTGTTGCTTCATCTGAGTTCTGTTTAATATTTATGAAAATAGTACCATTAGAAATGCTGTTAACTTTTTATCCCACTTCTCATTTATCTTTCTGTAATTAAAAAACAATTTATTCCTTTCCATTTCTGCTCCCTTTCTCAATTGGCATCATCTCTTGTCTCATGCAGCTGGGGCTGGGCAGTGCAATGGTATTGACCCAAGTGTTCAAGTCAATTTTTGATGCACATTTTTCAGTTTCTCATCTTCTTCAGGAGTACACTAATTTCATTATAAAATGTATTGAAAAAATCCTGAATCTCTTTTAAAGCAGACTTAGCTCCACTTTTGTGCTGGAGAATTTGTTCAACATATATTCTCTAAATATCATTGCCAGTCCAAATCACAACTCTTGGTTGTGGTGGAACATGGCCCACCCACCAGACAGGATTCTGTGCGCCTGCTATAGCACTTACAAAAACTTCTTGTCTGGCAGGATTGTCCATTTCAGTTGCTGGGTCTGTGTCTTTAAAATGTTGATATCAATAAGGCTACTGGCATTGTGTATCTTCTCTTTGAAAATTTCTTCATCCACTTAAAAAAAAATTAACCAAAGATCATTTTTTATATAGATTTACTTAGTTTTTAATCTAATATTCTTTTTCTGTGCCAGAATTCCATTTAGGGTAGCACATTACATTTAGCCATCTCTCTCCTTAGGCTCTTCTGGTCTGTGACAGTTTCTCAGACATTCTTTGTTTTTGATGATCTTGATAATTTGAGGAGTGCTAGTCAGATATTAAAAGGACTATCCCTTGATGTGCATCATCTAATGTTTTCCTCATGATTGGGCTGGGATTTTGGATTTTAGGGAGGAAGAGCACAGAAGTAATATAATTATCTTACTTTATCATCTCTCAGTATCTCATGACACCATTTCAGGGGTACCAACCATCAATTTCACTAATCGTTGTTGATATGAACTTTGATGTCCTGGCCCACATGGTTTTCTATACTGTATTCTCTGGAAGGAAGTCACTATCTACAATTTACCCTTAAGGAGGAATGGGAAATTGTGTTCTATCTACTTGAGGTGGAGTGCTTCTATAAATTACTTGGAATTCTTCTTCACAAAGGATTTGTTCCTTCTAACCTATTATTTATTTATAAAACCATCTATTTAAATCAGTATGGAGCCAAGGATATTTATTTTATACTTTGGCTTACAATTCAATACATCTTCATTTGGTTTGTTGTTCAAATTGTCCCAGCTTTGGCCATCGGGGCTCTTGTGGTTGGCTCCCCTTGGCAGATCCCTTCCTTGTGAGTGCTCCCTTCTTTCCCCTTTTACCCTATTTCTTTTCTCCCACTGCCCCTGCTCTGTACTTCTTTCCTTTCTGGCACTACAAGATGCTCCAGGCTCATCTTCTATATTTCTTTAACCAGTTCTGTAACCATCCTTTTCTCCAAAGATCCCTGGTCTTTTTTTTAAAAAAAAAAAATATTTTTTAGTTGTAGGTGGACAGAATATCTTTATTTTATTTTTTTTTATGTGGTGCAAACCCAGTGCCTCATGCGTGCTAGGCGAGCACTTTGCCACTGAGCCATAAACCTAGCCCCCCTGGTTCCTTTTAATGGAACCAAGACCTCAGAGCTAAGTGTGCCACTGAGGTGTCGTTTCTTTTGGACCCTCCAGGCTGAAAAAGCAAAGTAATACACACACACACACACACATACACACACACACACACATGACTATATTAAGCTCAAAACAAGTTAATTCTGACGTCTTTAACTCTAATCCATTACCACATGGGCATTTCCTGCCATCTCCGCTTGCTTCTCTATAACCTCCTACTCCAACAGGGGGAAAGCTGGCTCCTGCCATCCACCCTTCATTTAGTCAATCCTTTTATACATGTATCACAATTGTTAACCCACACCTCTGAGGGAAAAACTTTATCAGCTAGAATACAGCGTTCATATACTGTTTCTTTTGCTTTTAGTCTTATCTTTACTCATTTCCAAAGTTGCTTATGTTAGCACCTCTCCCCTATCCTCCTTCAGTGAGGTGGTATCTTATGCTTGTACAGCAGTGAGGCGCGTGCACACACACATACGTATTTCTTTTATATTGGTGAATTATAATTATAAATAATAGTGGGATTCATTTTACAACATTTGTACATGCACATAATTTGATCAGCCTTATTCCCTAAACTTTCCTTTTCCCTTTCCTCTTTCTTCTACTAGTTCTAATCTACTGATCTCCCTTCTATTATTGTTATTGCTTTAATTAGTGAATATAATTATATATACATACGTATATATAATGAAATAGTATATTCTATATGAAGGGTTCATTGAAGTATATTCATACATGGATATAACATAATGTGGCTGGTATACATATATATATTTATCATTTTATGTGATCTGTGGTCCTGGAAATCAAACCAGGGCTATATGCATGCTAAGTACATGCTCTATTACTGAGCTACATACACTCCAGCCCACTGTACCACATAACCATTTGGTTATTTTTTATATTCTCCCTCTGGGGATACCCCTGACCCCCTTAATGATTTTTGAAAATTTATCCTAATCTATTTATATACTTTCTAAACTTCATGACATATGAAAATGTTGGTGATTTCCTATACGTCTGTGTCTTGCATTTGCTGGCCTTTTCTGGCACAAACTCATATACATGTTAATATTTCTTCATCTG
Organism: Geosciurus inauris; assembly: GCA_004024805.1. NCBI lineage: Eukaryota > Metazoa > Chordata > Mammalia > Rodentia > Sciuridae > Geosciurus > Geosciurus inauris. Next base: position 264,049 of record PVHX01000205.1, on the reverse strand, counting down.
AAAAATCAAGTACAGAGCATGTATTCTCTGTGTTAATCTGTTATCTTGCCCATAGATAGAAAAATATACTCTAGCTAGTTTGAAATATGTTATTATAAATAATAATAGCAGTAGCAACAATAGCAGCAACAATCTAATATAGCTAACATTAACGTGTTGACTGTGTCAGGCTGCATTCCAGATGCTTTGCAAATACTGATTCTGTTATACTGCATAACACCTCTGTGAGATAGCTCCCTATTTACTCCACTTTTGGATAAGGAAATAAGCTGCTGAGGTGGAGTCATTGCAAGGTTAGAAGGGACAATTCTAGGCTAATCACCTGTGACAACCACTAGAAGACACCTGTAGAACTGGCCTGGTAAAGGAGCTACAGTGGCTGCTTGTCCCAGGACCATATTGCTCAATTGTTATGGAAAGTGGCTTCTGAGGCTGCTGCCCCCACTTCTACTCATGGACACAGGTGACCTCTGCCACCAGCCCTGTACAAAATGGAAGTTCCATACCTTCCTGTTTCCTTATTTCCCAATCATAGTCCATGAAAGTGGGTCTGGTTGGAGAAACCTAAATCACATGCCTAAACCTAGTATTCCAAGACAGACCTATATTTGTAGGATTAGGGCCTCATATTCTCAGTGTGGCTCCAGGGTGAATTGTTTTTATAATCAGCCAAGAAACATGGGAATAGAACATCAGGTTTTTAGTTTTCATGACAACCCTAACTCTAGATGAGGAAACTGAGGTACACTGAGAGAAAATAACTTTCTAAGATCACACAGGTAGTAAATGAAGACGACAAATCTTGAATTCATAAGTTTATTGTAAAAGTTTAAGCTCTTGACTCTCAACAATACTTCTTCCCTAGTACTATTTTTCCCCCCTAGGTAGCTGGGCAGTGCAAAATGGTGTGTAGACAGATTTGTGATTCTTTTTTCTATTCAATTTTTCCCTGATTGTCCTTCAGTTAATTACTCCCTCCAAAACCCTAAGCCCATAGACACCGCTTCCCAAGCTCAATAGGAAGCACTTTAAAACATTCACAGTGCTTCAGAGTTGTAAACTGTTGCCATCGTTAATAATAACTTTGAGGGGAACAAGGACGGTATCTTCCATCCTTATTACCGTTGACTCCTCTGGTTGCATCCATGTATGTGCAATTGACAGGCCCTCAATCATTCCTTAATGCATGAGGGAATAAAGAAGGAAATTCATGCACTCCCTTGAAGGCAACAGCCCGCTGCAGCCTCTAATTTGCCTGGGCTCTGGCCTCTCCAGGCCAATCTTGAGTTTATATCTTGGGAGAAAGGTCCTGCAGGATCAGTAATTAGAGGCGGTGAATTGTCTCATGAGATGTGCTGTCCCCAGTCCCTTTGCAAGACTTAGAATTCCGCCAGAAGTAAGAGGCTACTCTATTGTTCCTGTGTGACTGATTCACTTTTGTGGCCCAATCTCACCTAGTTTTGCTGGCTTCTATCTAGTGCTCCTTTGCACAACTTAGCCCTCTTCAGATCCTGGTGCCTAGGGAATATTAATCAAACCTCACAGAGATCACAGTGAAGTGCAATCAGGAAAGGAAATGAGCTGGCTGCAAAAATTGCAAGTGGCATTAAGTATCCAAATATCAGAGAGTTTTGGATTATCTGTGCCACTGTACACCCAAATTTCTATCTCCTGTATGAATAAACTGCAAGACCCCAAAACCCTCATGGGACAGGGTGAGAAGGTCTTTTTAGTAGACTCCAATGCAAAGCACATTTTACAGCACTCCTCTGTGGGACTTTACTCTCTCCTCCCTTTGTATTTTAACCTCTCTACTCCCTCCAATTCAAGAGGGTGATTCTTTAGAATACAATGGAGGTGATATATTTTCTCTTCCACAGACCTTGTGTTATAAAAGTATACTCTGTGGGTGACTATAGTTTTGTTCCCAAGTATTTGCTCCCTTTCCCCCTATCAACAGATTATGCATGACCATCATTGGCCATGTGACTTGTAGATCTTCTGTGGGAGCAGTTTACATGTCTGTCCCTCTTGCTTGGCCATGTGACAGACTCTGGCCAATAGGATGTGACCTGTGTAAGCAAAAGCTTTAAGAAGTGTATTAGTCAGGTTTTTGGTTGCCATGACCAAAAGATCTGACAAGAACAACCTAGAGGAGGGAAAGTTTTCTTGGAGCTTATTGTTTCAGAGGTATCAGTCCATAGATGGCTGACTCTACTGCTTTGGGCCCAAGGTAAAGCAGAACATCATGGTGAAAGGATGTGAAGGATGAAAGCAACTCAAGACATGACAATCAGGAAGCAGAGAACTTAGCTCACCAGGGACAAACTATATACCCTAAAGGTCCAGTGACCCACCTTCTCTGGCCCTACCCTGTCTGCCTATGGTTACCACCCATTTAAGCCATATCAATTGATTAATGCACTAATTATGTTGAAGCTCTCTTAACCCAAACATTTCACCTTTGAACTTTCTTGAATTGTCTTACACATGAATTTTGGGGGGATACCTCATATCTAAACCATAATAAGAGGTGTCATTGATTCCAATAATTCTCTTGCTGTTTTCCTCTTCCATATATCTCATGCCCCAAATAGGGATTACTTCTTCAACCTGGGTCCCATAAAGAGAAGACATGGGGTGGGAGAGAGATACAAGACTGGATAGAACCATAGCAAAGGGACTGTGGTTGAAAACAATTGGTATATATGAGCAATAAACGCCGGTTATAAGCACTAGAAATTGGGATCTTCATTTCAGTAAAACTGATTGACATTCCCAAGTGTTGTTTGAAATAAAAACCATACTAAAGGTTAGGTTTGTCCAACACATTTTAATTCCCCCACAAGACTATTTCACTGGTTTATTTGTCATCATTTAATTCAACTTATTTCCAAAATTCATTTCCTCATTTTATTCAGGCTCCCCTATGTGATGGTACTCCAGACCTGAGCTCAGGCTCCCTCCTGAGTAGCCCTGAAGAAATCCTGTTTAAGTAGACAAAGGGAACTCTTCCCAGGAAGTCAGGGCAACCTGTGGCTAATACATTAACCAGTTCTGTGTGATTTTTGACAAGTACTAAAACTTAAATGTTACTCAGTTGCTTTATTTTTCAAAAGCAGTAACTTAGTCCAAATAACTTCAGGTTTGATTCAGCTACAAAATTTATAAGGTCTGGGAAGGACTAAAAATAATGTCCCATTTGGAATCTATTGTAAAAGAGCCATATACTCAGGAATTATAGATGATGGATATTGGTGTAGGTTTGATTGTGATACGTCTGCTGGAGGACATGACTCAGCAGCTGCCAAAAGACCTGGTGACCCTCCTCTGAATTCAACTTTCCTTCCCTTACTGTGGGCTCCTTTGGCCACATGGCCAGAATAGGCGAGAGTATGTGCTGTCTGCAGACTCAGCCAATGCCCGTGGCCAGGCACAGATGAGACTAAGCCCAGGAGTCCATTCTCTTCTCCCCAAATTTCCAGTCCCTTGTCACTCTTCCCATACTCTGTCAGGGACAATCAGTTAGTGCAGACAGAAGCAGGGGTGCTACTCTGGTAGTGTCTTGTCACTTGGGAACACATGTTCCTGGGAAAGGAGTTTTCCCACGAGGATTCTTTGAGTCTGTGGTTCACATTTAGCTACAGACACATTGGAAAGAGCCTGTAATGAGAAGACTGTGCTTAAACCTGAGTCTACCACTGACTTCAAAAATGTCAGCAGGTTGATTCAATGCTCTAGGGCTCAGTTTTCCTCTCTGAAAATAGGTGTATAATAATAAAACCTGCACTGCCCACCAGATGGGATTGTTCTGTGAATCCAATGAGACAACATGGGTGAAAAAGTTTTGAACATGATGAAGCACTCTCTAAGATAAGGTTAAGTGGGGAACATATACTGAGAATCATGGAAATGAGGGACTGTACAAGATTTTTAGCCCTGATTTAGCCCTGATTTTAGCTTTGCTACTTAAAAGATCAGAGAATTGAGGCAATGTTCAATGTCACACTCAGGTTTCTGGATACATAGTGCAGTGCCTTTTGTTCGGCCCACACCAGGAAACCAAGAACTTCAGTTTCAACAAAGATCAGCCAACACTGAGTTACTGCAATTCCCTTGTGCCTAAACGTCATTCTCCCTTTGGGCAGGGACATGCTTTGTCTGTCTTTACTGGGTATGATCTTCCTTCTTAGTAAAGTGAGCGTGAGTATCCTGGGCTTTAGTGTCGGCCATGGGAAAGTCAGCCATGGGAGAATCATCCCTGCCCAGGCTCTGCCTTTGCCTGGCTTCCTGAAATGCTTTCAGCATTGCAATTGATGTAGTATTTTCCAAAATGTGTTCTTCTTTCTGCCAGTTCCCAAGATATTTCACACTTGAAAAGTGTCTGTGCTTAACCTAGTTTGGGAAACACTGGACATACAATATTCCTCTTGGAGAGTTTCCATTATAGTACTTAAAACTCTGGTAAATCCTAGCAAACAAAGATTGTTTATTATTTATGGTTGTTTAACCCAGAGTTCCCCAAATGTATTTAGTATCCAGTTTTTTGTTCCCCTTCAAGACACGTCTGCTAACATCCTGGTTTCTTGTAGTGAGCTGAGTCTAATCTAAACCCCAGCCTCACTTCAGTCCCACGCATGGAGGTCTGGGGAAGAGTTTCAGCCTTGGCTAAGCATTAGAATAACTGGTGAAGTTTTCAAAACTCCTGATACCTAGGCTGCCCCAGAAATAATTAAATCAGTGACTCCAGGGGTGGCTTGCTGACCTTAGTACTATATAAAGGTTTCCATGTCAGGCCAAGGTTGAGAATCACTAGGTCAGAGTGATTCTGACATTCAAATGTCAGAATCAAAAGGACATTCCTTGCCACTGCCTGCCAAGGTCAGGTGAGTTAGTCTTTCACAAAGTAAGGGCAGGCTCATTTCATAAGAAATTGGGGGAAGGGCTGGGATTGTAGCTCAGCGGTAGAGCGCTTGCCTCGCATGTGTGAGGCCCTGGGTTCTATCTTCAGCACCACATGCAAGGCAATAAAATAAAGACATTGTGTCCATCTACAATTAAAAAAATATTAAAAAAAAAAAAAAGAAATTGGGGGAATATATAACGTTCATGGTGATTCAGTGGAAATATCTACTGAAGGAAATTAATAGTTGAAAACCCTTCCATGGCACATAAACACATCCTAAACACTTTACATACGTTATCATGTGTTATTATTAAATTCTCTCCACAGTCCTGTGGCATAAATATTTTTAGTTACCATTTTACAGATGAGGAAACTAAATCTCAGGGTTGGGGGTTAAACTGCTTAATGTAGAACCAGCCACCTAATAAGGGGGAAAATGGGATTTGAACTCAGATACTCTCACTCCCAGATTCCTAACAAATGCTGTGTTCCCTTCTGTGAACCTCTGGGTGGTGAGGTGACACTGCTCTCAGGACTTTTTTTTTTTAATATTTTATTTTTTTAGTTGTTGATGGATTCTTATTTTATTCATTTATTATTTGTATGTTGTGCTGAGGATCGAACCCAGGGCCTCACGCATGCTAGGCAAGTGCTCTACCACTGAGCCACAGCCCCAGCCCCCACTGCTCTCAGGACTTTTAAGAGAACATCAGTTGCTGATCAGATGGGGAGCCCCAACATATGTTCCCCCAGCTCATTGTCTTCATCTCTGTGACCTAGGCAGAGCTGTCTCCTTCTTCTTCAACCCACAAGGGCAGCAAATGTGACAACCAGAGAGCTCATCCAGAAAGCTGAGCAGAGGAAAAAAGTCACTATGTTCAGCATGTGACTGAAGCAAAAGCTGACAAGATCTCTGGAACCAAGGTTGTAAAAGGATTTGACTAATGTGTAGAGAAGAGAAAGGAGAGGGTAGGACATTGAATTAGTGAGGACTGGAAAAGGTGTACCTTGAGGAGGGAGAGCAGAAGGGAAGAGCTGCAAGCCGCATGGGGGAATGTGCTGAGAAAGCTAGGCCTGAATCCTTTAGCAGGGAATGGTCCAACTCTTCCTCTGGCAATGGGCAGGTGTGGAAGTATCTAGAACATAGAGGAAACAGGCAAGTTCCAGGTTTTAGGGAGCTTCAAGGGACCAACTCTTGGGTAGCAAGGAGGAGTTCCTGTACACAGTGGCCCATCAGGGAAACAGTAGTGGACCTTCCACCTCCTTCTTGCTCAGAGATAACTAGTGACAGCATCATGTCACCAGGTTGCTTGTTGCGACAGGTCACTGTGCCCTACCCCCAAAGCTTTGGATTCAGTGGATCTGGGTAAAGACAGTGATTTTGCATTTCTACCTAGACTTCAGTGATGTCCTTGCTGCTGGGCTGAGAACCACCCAGTGGTCCTGTCAGCTTGTCAGGAAGGATCTGCAACGTGGGATGCACTTTGGAAAAAGCTGCCCTCAGCTCCAAATTGTTTCTGTGCCTTGCCTGAGAGGAAGGCTTCCTGCCATCCCCCAGGCCTCCTGTTCCAAAGCTGCTGTGACTCCTCTAACCCCAGGAGTCCCCAAGTCATTCTGTGCATTAGGAATCTTAATGCTGAGATGTCTCCTTTCTTTCAACTGCCAACTTTCCATTCCCTGAGGAAGGGCAGTGGGAAGCCCATCAGCAGAGTTCAGCATCATGTCTCCAGAGTCCTTGTTCTTCCTGGGAGACCAACTGACTGTTGCCTGCTGGAGGGAGTTCTCCTGCCAAGGGGTCTCCTCTGTGGGTTTCAGAAGCCAGCTCAGCTTTCCAAAAGGAATTTCAGCCTGAATGTTGGGAATGTGATTAAACCCCGAAGTATCTTCCCCAGTCTAGCCCCAGAAGTTCAGAAGGATTATGCTAACAAAGCTCCAACGCCTGCCTCCAGCATCTCAGAGTCCCCCCAGGCAAATATATAAATGAGCTCCAAAAAATGACCCCAGCTTACAAAAATAAAGTCTAAAGTTGACTTTATTTATTCTGCATTCCTTTTCTCTACTTCCCTTCTTTCCTCGGTCTCCCTACCTGGAAAAGACATGTGCTTGGTTGTATGGACCAAGTGACTAAATTATGATGCTCACTTAGGCAGCTGCCGGTTAAGAACCATGTTACATTATTGTTCCCTACATTGTATTATACACAAAAACCATATGCCAGTGGGGTTTGAGTGCAGGCAGGAGGCCTGAGGGGAGTTGTCTTGAATGGGGGAGGCAGAATGGAAAATCTGCTGTCTTAGTGGTCATAGAATACCTAATTTTTAGTATATAGTTCAATATACTCTGCTTTTTATGTGTAAATTAATACAGACAACTTGAAGACAAAGAAGTAACTGAAGGTGTGTCCTTTTGCCAATGTGGAATTAACGACTTATACCAGTGTCCCATAAGCCTTCAAATGTTTAGGAATAAGAGCTAAGGAGGTGAGTGATACCAGGCTAATTTACATATTTGCAGTTACATCTCTATTGTTCTAGTGCTGTACTTGTACAAGCAAGTGTTTTCCCCCATCAGTAGTCTTGATTCTGTCTACATACTGGGAAATAAAACGATGCACATAAAGGGCCCAACTATTCATCAGGTACTCTATGAGGCACTATACATACAGATCCCAGCCAAGTTTTATGATATCCGTAAAGAGTATTATTAGCCCCATTTTCCAGCAGAAGAAGCAAAAGTTTTAGGGAGGCTGGGCAACTGTGTCCTAGCTAGTGAGCTGCAGAATTGGGACTTGAGGTCTGAGGGTCTTCAGGCTCTTTGCCGCTGCTTTTGTGTTAAGTTGACTTACTGTGTGTTTGGGTCCCTCAGTCTGTCCCAGTTGCTTTGGGTTCTTTAAGATGTCCTGGCATGTCCCCAAATTCCCCAAAGCCCATTTTCCTGATCACTGTCTCTTTCTCTTCTCTTGGGGTTCTTCTTATGAATCGAGAATCCACATTGCTTTGCCTGCCCTGTCAGGGGTGTCTCATGTGACTGGTGATAAGAAGTGGTGTAAAGAAAGACCTGTGGGATAAGGTCTACAGGTTCTCTTAACACTACTTCTTGGAGTCCAGCAGGGAAGGAATGTAGATCCCAGAACCATCCTAGGTGAAGGAGGTTTTCTGCTAAGGGAAAAGAGGGAGGAGAAGATACTGGAACCAATGTAGAAGAATTTGTTGGGAAAGGTGAAGAAAGAAATTGGAGCAGCTTATGCCTCATGGCTTCTATTTTCTTTGGGTAATTTGAGGCATGATTTCATGTATTTCCCCTCAAAACTCATTTTATTTGAAGGTCTATCTATAACCTGCACTAACTATAGGGGTTTTGGGGGGCTCCTTGCTACACCTTAGGGAAGGCAGGCCTTGGCTGAGCTTTCTTGCTATTTACTGGACTCAGTATTATAATCTCTGAAGGGAAGAGGCCACTCCACATTCCTAAGGAAATCTATAAAGAGTACTAGAGATATTTTATTTTAAAAAAATGCATAGACACAATGACACTACCAGGAAGAGGGACAAGCAGTATGTCCAGATAATTAATAACCTACCTCTTAAGAACCAATGTTTCTTTTAAAATTCAAGATTTTGAATAAAATAGTATTTCTAAGATGCATTGAATACTTCACTTTCTTTGGAAAGAAGGACACTAACCATAAGTGGATTTTTTTCCTTGGTCCATCTATAAAGCAAAATCTTTCCATATCCATTAACATTCAGACTCAGGAGTGTGTTCCTGGAGGGGTTTCTAGAGTGTTAGGGTTCAGGGCTATTAAATCTCCCACAAATTAGTACAGGGCATGAAGTATCACATGGCTTTGTATCAGCTTTTTGTAGTTTTTCTGTCTTCTGTTCACCATGCTCTGTGTAGCATACAGATTGAGAGATCAATAGTAATGCATATTGTTTTGAACTTTAATGACAAATTATTGCCATAATAAGTATTATCTTCCTCAAAATTGGTTGTGAGTTTCATTACCTTTCCTTTCTTTAAGTAGATACAACCATAGATACAATCTGAGAGATTGTTTACAGACTATGCTTGGTGACTGGGTAAATTTCTTTCTTTCTTTTTTTCTTTTTTTTTGTCCTTTGGTGACAACAAGTGGGAGCTACCATTATTTTCTTCAAATAACACTAGGGCTCCATGCCAGTAATTGATTTTGTCATCAGACCTTTTAGTAGCATTTTAAATTAACATTCCCACATATGGGTTTAATTGGAATTTAATAAGATAGTTAGTACAAAATAAGTAAAAACAACATGATCCTAAAACATATTTGCTGAAGATTAACCATCACAGAGATACATATCTATTATGTAGAAACCCCAATAAATATTTTTAGAACATTAAATCATAAGTAAACATTGTGTATCTCTTCAAGTAAATCCAGATCTTTGGCTTCATTTGTTATTCTTTCTTGTAAGTAAACATTGCTGTTTACTCCAACTAGATATATTTTCATATTATCATTTGGTTTGGCACATTTAGGGTCAAGGGAAAAAGGCCTTCAATTTTTACATTAAATAGACTTTTGCAGCCAGTAATTGTGGGGTGGGACTTGAGAATTTGCATTTCTGACAGTTTTCTGCATGATGCTATTTGTCTGATGACTACATTTGGAAAAGCACTCATGTCAAGCATTGTCTTGTTTTAAAATTAAACACCTTAGGTTTTCTCTGCTTTACTTTAATATTTGATCTTAGCTAAAATCTGTAGGAATAGATCAGAGATGGTCACACATTTTTTGTCACCATCCCTGTTTCCTTTCCTGTCTCTTTTTCCTTGCACTGTCTCTTTCCTTCCAGTTTGGACTAGTTCTATGATGGCTAAAGCAGTAGAATGCAGAGGAGGTGATGCTTTAGCAAGACTGGCAGATTTTACTGTCTCCTTCTTGGCTCCAGCTGCCATGCTGTGGGTAAGCCCGAGCAGAGAACTGAGGCCACTGGCCAACAGGCTTGTTTGAGCTCCCGGGCACCGATGACCAAATTATCAGCCATGTGAGTGGTCCATCCTGGAAGTTGAGCTGCCTCAGCTTGTACAACATGGGGCAGACAAGCCACTCCTGCTGAGCCTGCCTAAACTGCAATAAGAATGAATAACATTGCTGTTGTTTTAAACCATTTTGGAATGGTTTATTTTACAGCAACATGTAACCAAAATTTACCTGCCTAAAAGTCTTCTGTGATAAAAGTCAGACATAGATTTCAAGTTTTCCTTTCATGAGCTTGTGTTATAACCTCAAAAGAGAAATGTCGACAAATGCATCAAGAATTGGCAAAGGTTTATTTCAGAATGTGACTTTTCAGTTTTCTAGTCCCCATAGATAGAGTTTAATTTTATGTGAGCAAATTAAGTAACTGTCAACAAGGGCATCTTTCTCAGGGTACTGGGAAATTCTCTGCATCCCTTAAAATATAATCACATGAGATCAATAATGCTTGCATTTTCCATAATTATAACTTAATTCGTTTGCCTCAAACAATGAGACTTAGCTGTTAAAATGTAAAGAACAATGGATAGTTTAGTACCTGTAATGGTCAATTTGAATTGTCAACTTGATTGGATTAAGAGATGCCTATGACTGAGTTCTGAGTGTGTCACTGAGGGTATGTCTAGGAATGATTGGCAAGTGGTATAACCAACTGAAATGGAGACCCTCCCTAAGCACAGGCAGCACCTTCCAAAAGGATGGTGGCTTGGATGGAATAGAAGTTGGAAGAACAAGGAAGCAGCAGCAGATGCAAACTTGATTCTTCTTGAATGGGTTCTTGATTGCTGCTGTGATTGCCTAAAGATATCAGACTCTTCACTCTTCCAAAGAGGACTCTGCCAGTGATTCTCCAAGAGTTCCCAGAAGCCTTTGGTCTCAGACTGGGGTAGTACCATTGATCCCTCTTGTTCTGAGGCTTCAGCATCACGGACTGCACAGCTACTGGTTCCTCCAGCTCTCCAGGCTGCAGCCAGCCATTGTGGACTATCCAGTTTCTGGTCCTGCAAGCCAATCTAATAAATCCCCTTTTTATAATCATACTTCGTGTTGATTCTGTTTCTCTAGAGAACCCTGACTAATAGAGCACCTTACTGCTCAGTGGCCATTTGAAGCTTAATATCAGGACTCTCTTCTGTAAGAATGGGCACTTCCAGTTTCTTCATTGGGCAGACAAATCTCCACATTTCCACAGTCAGAAAACTTGTGTATTTGTGTAGGGATTTGGCTCTTTTAGCATGCAAGCAAAGCTACTTTTTTCATAGCTGTAGCAGATCCCATTCCTGGAAGAAACAATGAAGCTAACAGAGATTTACTCAAGTAATTAAGTCACATGTGGAAAATTTATATTATTGATCATGAAACACACTCAGTGCTGGAGGTATAGCTCTATTGTAGAGCCCATGTGAGGCCTCAGATTCAATCCCCAGCACAAGTTTCAAAAGAAACTTGTACTCAACTTTTGACGTGTATACTCAAACACTATACTTAGCAATTATCATTTATGTAAGTACAATACAGTATAGTGTTTACAATTTGTTCAAGTAGTCAATATTATTTCAGTTTCAATGTACTTTAGATGCCCAATTCAGGAAAATAATATATTGCCATGCTTTATACTATGTTCCTACTGTGTTTTTATTACAATCATCAGAAAGCAAAGCAGTGTTCTCATAATAAGGGATGTTCAACTTAACTCAACAGTTTACTGCCCATAATACCTATTCTGGGCTAGATATTTTGCTGTGCACTGCAGGGGGTTGAAAGATCTCAATGAAGTGTAGTTGACGTAATGAAAATAGAACAAAAATGACTTCAATCCTAGTGGACTACCAGCTGCATCAGAAAAGTGCAAAGTATTTCAAATATTCCCAAAGAGAAATCTGTTAAAATCTGGTGAGAGAGCTAGAGAAGCCTTCTTAAAAGATTCACTACAACCAGCAAGATAAGACTTCCTTACAACAGAATAGCAATTTGTACCTTATGTACCAGTGTCACACTGAGTAGCTTATTTGACTTCTGCAGTATATAGGGAGGGGTTCTCAAAGTGTGTTCCCCAGGTCATCAGCCATGGTATTTCCTGGGAGATGGTTAGAAGTGCAGAATTTCAGATCTCACTTCATATTTACTGCATCAGAGACTGGGAGTGAAATCCACCAGCAATCTTGAGTTTTAATCCTTCCCAATTCTGATACATGTTCTTTTGATTTCACATATGGTAAGATTAAGAAATATTGAATACTTGATCTTACTAAGTATCTAAAACCACACCAGAAAACCCAATTCCGAATCTCAGTTGTTGAAGGTTCAATGTATAACTTTCTTTTGAACTGAATTTGAAGAATGGGTAGAATCTTTCCAGGCAATGTTGGTTGAGATTTAGGGGGCATGGAAAAGGCCAGAGGAGTTACTTCAACCAGATGAAGAATATTTTGAGATTTTAAGGGATAGATTTGAGGAAACTGACTTTTAGATTTTTTTTTCCTGTACTAGAGATGAACCCAGGGGCACTCTACCTCTTAACTACATAGCCTGCTCTTTATTTTTGAGAGAGAGTCTAAGTTGCCAGTTCTGCCCTCAAACTTGGGGTCCTCCTGCTCCAGTCTCCCAAGTTACTAGGATTACAAGCATATGCCTCCATGCCTGGCTCAGCTTTTAGATTCTTTAGCCCATGAAATACATCTTAGGATGCTTATTTGTTTGTTTGTATTTCTTATTGCCTCAATACAGACTTTAAAAAAATCACTTCATGACTCTTCACTGCACCTGGTTGGAATTCATTTCCACTAAAAGTTTAGGTCTTTGTATAGCTTCTGCTTCCTTTTCTTGCTATACCATTTTGAGAATAAGTCTAAAGAACCACAGAATAATCTCATTTCTTCAGTTGCTTCAATGGAAGAAACTTTAAAAATTTTTCAAATGGCTCATAATGAGTGATCTGAGGATCTTGTTAAGCTCTGATGCATGCAGGTCTGCAATGCCCAGGCATCTGAGATAAATTTGGCCAGTTCCAGCAGATTGAGGCTGGGACCTCTAGAACCTGCTGGAGATACTCTGCCAATTATCACTGCATCTAGAACACAGAGACTCTGCTGGGACCTCTTGAGAATTGGTTCAACTTCTTACTTGACGTTTTGATAGTTGGATGAAGACTTCAAGTTAAAACCTTAAAAAAGGAAATGAACTATTGGAGCAATGTTCAGGTAGAATAAAATATTGTCTGATTTAAGTTTTGAATTAACAAATGCATATTGATTTTACTTTTATCAATTATTTTAGTAACTTTTTAAACCCAGTTTTATTTTATTCCTTTTTACACATAGTAAAATCAACTCTTTATGGTGTGAACTTCTTTGAGTTTTGTCAAACACATGTAGTTTGGCCACTACGTTCATAACCAAGACAGAATAGTTCCATCGCCTCAAAATAATCCCTCAAACAGCCCATTGATAGAACTTTTTGTGCTTCCCTGTCCCCTGGGAACCAGGACCTGTCTTCTATTCCTATATTTTAGCCTATTACAGATGATCTTATAAATGGAAACATAAGAATGTAGACTTTTGTATCTGGCTTATTTCACTCACATAATGAATATGAAAATTTTCTTTTCTTTTCTTTTTATTATATTGCTGACTTAAAGTCCATTGTATGGATGTACCAAAGTTTATTTATATATGAATTTTGGAATTCATGTATATTTGATTATATATGAATATTTGATTGTTTCAATTTTTGGCAATTATAAATAAAGCAGTTTTTTAAAAAATATTTATTTATTTTTTTAGTTGTAGGTGGACAGAATATCTTTTTTTTATTTTTATGTGGTGCTGAGGATTGAACACATGCTAGGCGAGCATGCTACCACTGTGCCATAACCCCAGCCCCTTATGTGCAGTTTTGTGTGAACATAGCTTTCATTCTTCTTAGGTAAAAGGTGAGGTTACTGAGTCACATGGTAAATATTTGCTTAAGTTTGTAAGAAATGTACAATTTTCCAAAGAGGTCATACCATTTTGCATTTCCACCAGCAACATATGAGAGTTCTGGATGCTCCACATCCTTACCATCATTTGGCATTCTTTAACTTTTTTCTAAAATTTAGCTATTCTAATAAAGATATAGTGGGTATCATTTTGGTTTTAGTTTGTGTTTCTTTAATGACTTATGACATTGTGCATATTTTCATGTTCTTATTTGCCATTTGTATATTTTCATTGAAGGATCTATTTCAAATACTTTGCCCAATTTTTATTGGGCTTTTTAAAATAAAGCTTTGAAATTTCTTTTTTAGAGATGTGTTTTATAAATAAGTTTAGCAGAGGTTTGAAGACTGAGCACATTGTTCTTCTTTTGCTCTGTGGTGTGATAAAGACCTTACTCTCTAGTCTTTTTTTTTTTTTTTTTTTTTTTTTTTTTTTTTTTTTTTTTTTTTTTTTTTTTTTTTTTTTTTTTTTTTTTTTTTTTTTTTTTTTTTTTTTTTTTTTT
>PVHX01000205.1:216342-249538 GCA_004024805.1 Geosciurus inauris | reverse complement strand
GAGATGCTGTACTGTGGTATCACAATTTCCTCATCTGTATCATGATGATAGGATCTTCAAGAAGCCAGCTCTCTCCTGGAGATCCCTTAGGAAGGAATCCAGGTTGAAGTTAGGAATACAAAACCTCAGAAATGTTTTATAAAGTGGTTAAAGGAGTCTGTGAAGAGAGAAAGGCTAGAAATAAAGGGAGAAGCTACAAGCTCCTGGGTAGGTTAAGAAGTTTGACATCTTCCATTCATGGGCCACCTCTTATATATTATAAATACCATTGGTACAATGGTAACATTTCTCATTAGGAGTTATTCTAATGGTCTAAGAACTAGATTTGTATATAATAGGGACTCTTGATTAACCACCCAATACTGTCATTGCATAGAAATTGTTTTGGGCCCCAAATTATCCTTTTTGATCTTATTGTTTTATCTTCAGTTACTGACAATTTAGAATGTTAGATTTTTAACAATTCTATGTCTTGAATCTCATCTCATTTACAAAGATCCTAATGATGATGTAGGGTAAATTGGAGCAATGTCATGGCTTCCTTGTGAGAAGTGGATCTTTTTTTTTTCTTAGAAGTAGTAGTGGCTATGCTGCTACTTGAATAATGTTCAATTGAATTTGACCTTGGAAATAACTAGAGTAGGGCTTCAGTGCATTGTTGTCAAGTAACAGGCTCAGTGCTGGAAAGGTCCTCCATTTATGCTTCTCCAGCTATATCCAGTTATACTGATGCCTTCAAATACCAAGTCCAATGGCCAGCTTTCAACAATACTAGTACAAACAAAACAAAACAAAACACCCAACAATGTGTATGGCACTGCCTGCTGGTCCCACCTGCTGGGCTCCTGGATATGCTTTGTGGACACTCTGTGGAGTCATGTCCTCCTTGCATGACTGGACTCCTTTTGTGTGTTTCTTTGGCCAGAGTCTTTCCCTCAACTAACGTGCTTGAACATGCTGTTCAGCTCTTACCAAGCCCCTTTCCCAGGACTAGTTTTGTGCCTCATGCCTTCAATACCTGGTTTGAATTTAGCTCCCAAATTAAGCAGGCCTGCTGGGTTTAGTGTTGCTGCTATTGTATTTCCACTCTGGGACCCAAAGAGGGCTCTTTATCCAGAGCATGGATCCCTCCTTCCACTAATCTCTGTCACTTTCAGAAGGCAGTATGTACACATTACTTTTTGGCCAATTTCTACCTTTTCCATGAATTACAGGTATTGAGTTTTCTCTTTCAAGTACTGTCAGAGTGAACCATTTACCATGTAAACAAGAGATGTATTATACCAGCAAAAGGATCAAAGTGTCTCTGTAGAGATACTCTATGCATTAACAAAAGACCATCCTCCTGTGGCTGAATCAGCAAGTGCTTCCTGAACATCCCTCCTTCTTCCACCACTGTACGGTTACTGTGGGGCCAGCTCTCACCATCCAGCCCAGAGCCCTGGAAGGGACTCAGTATCAGATGCTTTGTTCTCCTCTGCTGAGATGGCCTCCTTCAACTTCCGCCAGCTTCCTTCCTGGTCAGTGTCATGGATCCTGTTGCCTCTCCATTGGTCTCTTGGCCATGTACTTATATGTGTTGGTCAGTCAGAGCATGTGATCCAAATATCCCTCCAATCATTAGAAAAGTGAGGAGGAATTAGTAAGGTCAGATATTGGTTTTATTTGAGGCATCCATTAAACTTGGATCTTTTATAGGCATTGATTCCTTAAAAAGACTATTTGTATCCTCTGAACATTAGGAGGTATGGAGATTTCATTCCTTTTTTTTTTTTCTTTTAAGATTTCAAGATGAACATTTGGTTCTTGTTTTTTTTTTAAGTTATCAATGGACCTTAATTTTATTCACTTATTTATATGCCATGCTGAGAATCGACCCCGGTGCCTTACACATGCTAGGCAAGCACTCTACCACTGAGCTACAACCCCTGCCTCATTCCATTTTTTTTAAATCTCTTATTGAGACACATCAACATTTTCTCCCTATATAAGAGCCAGATTTATTATTTTTTTCCTGCTTTCAATAGCCTACTTAGGATCCCAAAGAGTGTAATACATACATCATAATGGAAGATGTGTGTGTGTTGCATGTTAGAAAAGGCCCGTAAAGTCTGCTACTATATCATAATTTCTACTGTTGTTACTGTCTGGAGAATCCTATTGACCTCCAGTCTTCATCTAGGTCCCCTGGCTGCAGCTTTTGGATGAGTTTGACCCCAGCTTGGCCTGACTCTTCTAAGCAACATGATGTGGCCCATGTATTGGCAACTTCCACAGCAGGGAGCTGGAGCTGGGCTGGTGTTCCTATCCTTGTGCTCCTCCTGTGTTCTTTCTTTCTGTTAGCCTGTGTAGTGAAGGTCCCAGAAGGCCCCACTGTTGGAAATAGAAACAGTGGGGCCATCATTAACATCAGGGGAGGGCACACCCACTTGATTGTACTCTATTTTGCTATTGTGGCTTCTGCTTGTTCACTGGTAACAAAGGTCATTTTGCAGCCAAATTTGAAGAACTATTTCCTCTCCTCCCCATCTCTTTCTGTTGAAGGAAAAAAAACAAGCATTTATATTTTTGCATAAGTGACCAAAAAATTCTAAATGATTGCAGACAGGTCTGCATTTTTTAAAATCTCATTTAAAGTGAAAATAAATCTATTAATTCCTCTGGACAAATTTAGATATTCACTACTTTACTGGAAGAATAAGAATGAACAAAATGACTTTGCTCTTGAGATGGAAAAATGCCAACATCTGGACACTTTTTTGAGACATGGGATTATAGACAGAGCTTTCTGCTTTTTATCCTGAAATTAAATCAAAGCCAGGTAGCATAGTGGAGACTCGGTGTGGTTTGTAACCCATCATTGTCTTACCACAGTGTCATCTTGAGTCTTCAGTTAAAAAATATGTCCTTTGCTCTTCCCTTGAATATTTTGGGGTAAAGACCAGTGTCCTCACATGATTCAATGGTCTTTCAAAGGAGAGAAATATTGTCCTAAAGGAACCAAGCCTGGATCTTATGGTAGGGCAAGGTAGTGTAGGGGTGAAATGATTTGGGGATCATCACGTCCCTTCATTATTCAGATCCATAGGCACCTGGGTCCTGCTCAGACTATCCTGCTTATTTGTGGAGAAATTGTCAAGAGTACCTGGGTTTCCCAACTCCTGCTGAGGTGTGGGTGTTGTTCCATCAGGATGGGCTCATGGCCAGTACTTTCATGGAGATGAGAGGAGAGCCAATGGCAATGTGTCCAAAAGGCAGCAAATGCAAATACTTGGTAACTCCCCAGGGCTATCTACTCCAGAGGGCTGTGCAAATGACACTAAATTAATCTGGTAAGCCTGCATCCAGATAGAGATGACTAGTCTTGTCAACTCTTCATCCTGAGGCATCTCTCTCCTTCTTTATGTTTACATCAGGGTTATTTCTCAAATTTGTACTGTGAATCTGTTCAGCAAAATATATCTGATTTTATGTTTTTTACACAACTAAGTATGAGTCCTCAGGATATGAGTAAAATGATAGAAAATTAGTTTTTCCTATTCTTTGGACTTCATTGAATCTTTCTCTGTGCTTTTTGAATCTCAGGTATCTGTAAATCACTGCAGGAATTATCTGTTATCTACAATTAATGAACCTATTCACTTTAAGGACATATATGAAAATAAGAGAAAATATCATTTACTATTTGTAGGGAAAACCTATTTTTTGAATGACTCACAAGTTAATGTCCAATAGTATTTCTCTGAAGGGGATAGACACTCAGGTTAATTTGTTAAGAAATAAAAAACTTAAAAACGAAGGAATAGCCCCATTACTTGATACTTATACCACATTAATTATGTATCTATACATATATATTCAAAAAACATCAAAATATTTTTTCCATAAGCACTAATGAATTTTTCTCTTACTGTAAATACATGTGCTTAAAGTAAATGGGTTTCTTTACCTTGTTTTTGAATCTGTACTCTACAATCTTGTATGATCACTCAGACTACTCAAATTCCGGACAACTTTGGGAAAGGGTTCCAAGAATCAGATTCTCCAGTGAATATATAGGGTTAAAATATTGAAATACATGTGTTGCAAGTGTTAGGGAAATAATACAATCTTGCCCAAAGAAGACCCATTTGAAACCACAAAGAAGAGAGAAACCACTCGACTGTGTAAGCTGTATCAGGTTTACATATATGTCCAGTGGCATGCGAGTGGTTGAGTTTGGACAATAATACACACACATTTATACAGTAAAGTAGAAGAAAGTACAATTAAAATGTATCATTTTTGTGGAGATATAAATGATTGGACCCTGTGTATGTCTCCCACATGCCTCATGGGACTCCCTTGTTAATTTTGGAGATTCATGTTTACAGTCTCTAGGGTCAGAAGACTTGTGATCTTGCTTTGTGTAATCACAAAACTATGAGTCCTGTGTCCTCATAGTTTTCAAGGAGACATGCAAAAGAGCAGAGAGTGGGAAGGCATCTACAGTGCTTCTTAGAGAAAATTTAATATTTTATACTTGTATGTGCCTTAAAGCCAATTTCCTAAGAAATCTTCTAGCAGTGATTTGAGCAATGGCTATATATTTGGAAGACTGTTACCTGCTAGAGTGACTATTTTGAATAAAAACACTAATTTAGATATAAAAGTCTTGGTGTATTTACTTAAAAATTCAGTCCCAGTTCCAGTTTGCATGTGGGCTGAATTGCTAAGTGTAAAAGCTCATTTAAAAGTCATCTTGCTGAGTCACCCATTCACCAAAAACCTGAGGGAGGTAATTAAAGAGTGGGAGGGAAGACAGAGCAAATGATTGGATTTGCTCACAAGAAGGAGATTGGAGTGAGGATCCTGCCTGAGGAGCTGCCTGTTTATAACTGGATTGTCATAAAAATGAGAATTAATCCAGCCCCTGCCCCAATGCTAAGGAGGTACTGCTTATGTCCTAATGCTGTGACCTTTGACTACTTGACAGCTAAATGGGAGCTGAGGGCAAGAGCCAAAGGTAAAGGAAACAGGTGGAGATAAGCCAGAATATAGTGAAAGTTAATATTTTCTTCAAAGTAGAAAGTGTTGTGGGAGGCAACATCATCGCTACTATTATTTTTTGTGACCTATTTATTTTTTAGATTATCTCTATTCAATAGAATTTTCTCTGATGATGAAGTCTGTATCTGTACCCTTCAATATGGTAGTCACTAACACATTGGCAACTGAACACTAAAAATGTTGTTTGTATAACTCAAGAAATAACATTTTAATTCCATTTAATTTTAATTAATTTAAATTTAAATAACCCTATGGCCCAGGGGCTACTGATACCACCGGTTACTGGTGACGAGTCCTGCTTCCTCACATGTTGAAGTATAATATTAGAGAAGCATGCTGCGGCAAGCATATAAAGCAGAGTTTATTTAAAAAGGAGTAACACAGACTTCTCCCGGGAGGGAAAAGAGGGCCATAGCTGGTATCCTGGTATCCCAAGAAGTGAGAGCATTCTGCCTTTTTTATATGTCCCAGGCTTCCTTTGTTCTCTTGCTCTTTCCCCCTTATCTCTCTCCTTCCTGCTTATGTGATTAAGCCGAGGAGATGCTCCTGAGATGGCCAAAAAACTGAGAAGCAGATGGGCCAAAGGGGCCAACTGGAGTGATCAGGCAGGAAGGGGGGCATAATTAACAACTTTTATAATGCCCTATGGGAAGGGACAATCCCTGGGACAGGTTATCTTAGCAACAGGTTGGAGCAGAAACAGGTTATCTTGATGAGGGTGGAGAAAGGGCTCTGAAGGCATTAGCATTTCAATCCCTCTCCAACTTCCCAGACCAAATTGACCTCTGTTCTGACTACCTATTTTTAATTCTGGCTTCACCACCATCTTGGATGTTACTTTAGAAAGAACTTAGGATTTCTATAATACAGGCTGAGCATCTCTAATATGAAAATCTGAAATCCAAAATGCTCCAAAATCCAAAACTTTTTGAGGGATGACATGACACCAGAAGTGAAAAATTCCACACTTATTCTCAACTTTGTGTTGCACAAACTTTGTTTCATGCTTATGATTGGGGGCATTGAGAGGGAGGAGATGGCTTGGGTTGGTCAGGCAGAGAGGCAGACAAAAAAGTTATATAAAATGGTCTTCATTTTATGTGTATAAGGAATATATGAAACATGAAAGCATTTTGTGTTTATATTTAGGTCCCATTTCCAAGATATCTCATTATGCATATGCAAATATTCCACAATCTAAAAAAGAAAAAAAGAAAAAATCCAAAATCCAAAATACTTCTAGATCTAAGCATTTCAGACAAGGAATTTTCAACCTGTACTTGGAAATCCATGTTTTTTCTTAAAAGTGAATTTTAATTTCAAATTTGTTTTCTTTTTTCTTTTCTCCACGGCTATATTGCTTACTGAGAAGAGAGGAAGTGTGCATACTTTTTATTATTTTTTTAAAATTTTGCTTATTCCAAGTAACTTCCCCCTTTGCAGTATTACAGGCCACAGAGGTTAAGACATCCTTCAGGACAAGGGGAAGGAAGTCAGTAGTAGTAGGGGGCTGCTATTTTGGGACTTGAGGTGCCCTCCCTGCTCAAGAGCTATTTGACCAAACACAACTTAGCAAGCTAGCTGACAGTGAGGTCAACAGGTCACCTCTCTCCAGTCATTTCTTTTCTTTTCCTGAGACGATATTGCGTGAGTAGAAAATCTGCAGCTCCTCACGCTATGGCACTTTGGTGCAGAGCTTGGGTTGTTGAAGCAGCATATGTGCTGTGGGAGCTGTCCTTCAAGGAACCACAGATGGGCCAGTGCTGGGGGAGGACTTATCTCTTCAGATGTGATTCTTTACCCTGCCACCAAAATGCTGGCTTTTTTCTCTACAATTGTCTTGTGAGATTTAGAATTGCTTCCAACACAGGGCCAGGTGTTTAACATCTATAGGTTGAATAACTGAGCAAAATAGAATTGCTTTCATGTAGAATCCTGCTGGCTTTATTTATATTCCTTAGACAAACTGGAGGGACACTTGGGGATGCTGTGACACTATTTCTTCATTTCATAAATTTAGTCCTAAAGTCCTGAGACCCAGGGAAGGGGGTCAGGTTTGCATGGTTGGACCCTACAGAGCCTGGATATAAAAGTTAATAAGTTCTTGAGACTGGTTTGCATTCAATTATATTTTTGTAATCATTAAAAAAATGTAATATATTTGATTAAGGGATACACTTTAAAAAATTGGAAAAGATGCTTGCTTTATTTATATTTTTTTCAGGTCACCAATCCCCTGTCTGTACAAACAATTTGCTAGGGTTATAATTGCTGTCTGGTGTCATTACCCTGATTGACATCAGAGTCTTGACCAGAAACCCCAGTGCCAGAGCCCTTGCCCAACACTGGTAAATAAATTCAGCTGCTATGACTTTAGTGACCAAGAGAGTCCCCTCTTCCCAAAGGTGATTTGTTGTATTCAGTGACTTCTGAACCATTCTGAAGGGAGAGCCTCTGTCCCCCTAAAAACAGGCCCCTCCACTGATTTTTGCTCCTTGGGATTGAGCTGAGCTTCTCAGGGAATCTCATGGCACTCTGCTAATGAGAGCCATGAATCCTTTTTTTTTTTTTAATTTATTTATTCTTCTTAGGTATACATGATAGCAGAATTCATTTTGATTCATTGTACACAGAGCACAACTTCTCATTTCTCTGGTTTTACGTGATGTAGAATCACATCATATATGCAGTCATACATGAAGCTAGGGCTATGATGTCCATCTCATTCCACCATCTTTACTGTCCCCATGCCCCCTTCCCCCTCCTTCCCCTTTGGCCAAATTTCCTCCATTCTTCTGGTATCCTCTCCTCCATTATAGATAAGCATTCACTTATCAGAGAGAACATTTGGCATTTGTTTTTTTGGGATTGGCTTACTTCAATTAGCATGATATTCTCCAACTCCATCTAGTTACCTGCAAATGCCAGTCAGAATGGCAATTATCAAGAATACAAACAACAATAAGTGTTGGTGAGGTTGTAGGGAGAAAGGCACGCTCATACATTGTGGTGGGACTGTAAATTGGTGCAACCAATCGGGAAAGCAGTATGGAGATTCCTTAGAAAACTTGGAATGGAACCACCATTTGACCCAGCTATCCCACTCCTCAGTCTATACCCAGAAGACTTAAAAACAGCATACTGCAGTGACGCAGCCACTTCAATGTAGCAGCTCAATTCACAATAGCTAAACTGTGGAATCAACCTAGATTCCCCTTAGTAGATGAATGGATAAAGAAACTGTGGTATATATACACAATAGAATATTACTCAGCAATAAAAGAGAATAAAATCATGGCATTTGCAGGTAAATGGATAGAGTTGGAGCCACGAATCCTTCTGAATGCTACCTCTGGTCCCAACAGAACATTTCCCTACCTTCTACCTCTTTGAGTTTACTAGCAAACTTAGTCCGAGTTCAAATAGTGCATATTCCTCTAAATCTGTTCCATCTAACTTCCTATTTCCTCCTTACTTCTTGACTTCTTTTTGGTTCATTCCCAGCCTGCGCCTGTTCTCCTGAATCCATCTCATGCCTTCACGCAATCCAGGGCACCTGAGTTCAAAGGCTGTTTCTGGTTTCCTGCCTGCTTTTCTGTGGCCTCCCTGGGCAGCCTGTCTGCCACAGAAAGCAGATTCTGATTCTCTGTCTTTAGTTTTAGTCCCCATAAGTATTTTTAGAATAATTTTCTAGAGGAAGAAGAAAGATGACGGCACTTAATTCTGCACCTTTATTTTCTTTGTCTCAGCTGCTGGTCTGGAGGAGAAAAGGCTAGACTCAGGGGCACTTTGACACAGGCTCATAGGATCCTGCCTTCATGACATAATAAATTCATCTTGACTGGATGGTAATGAGGATGCTTATTTGCATATGTTCCCATACATTTTCACCCAGGCACTTTCATATTCATCCTATTTGCTCCTCTTAATCTGGAGTAAAGAAATTATAGATCACAGTACAAGGTAGGAGCCAAAACAGCAATAATTTAGGCCTTTGAACTTGCTGAACATAGAGATTTCACACCTGGATTTATCAAATGATATTTCTGAAAACTTGTTACTTCTACTGCTTTACTTGTTTCAGTTAATATCATCATAACCTACCCCAATACCCAACTTAGAAACCTCTGACTCATCTTCTAATTTTCTCTGGCTCTGCCTACTCCCATCCATCAGTGCCTGTTGAATTACACTAGGTAGGCCAGCACCTATTCAACTGATACAGAGGATAGGTCTGAAAGCATCAGTCCTTATCCTCCCCTGATGGGAAAGATTCCTGGTATCACGGAACAGCATAGTCAGTGTCGTACATACCATGGCAGGTGATCATTTTTACCCATCATGGTGATTCTGAGCCTTGGCTACATATTTGAATCTATTGATGAGCTCTTAGAAAAAATAACTCCCAGGCCCCAAATAAACCAGAATTTGCTGGAGCGGGGAGGGACTCTGATGTTATCATTGTTTTAAAGCTCTTTGAGTAATTCCAATAAGTAACTACAGATCCAACATGAAGGAGGATGCCAGAGATTGGTGGTCTACATGTTGGTTGGAAGTAGAGCTCTACTTTTTACCCAGCAAGTCAGATTCTCTAAGGTTTGGGTTCCATATCTGAATGGGAATAAATAAAAGCATGCCTCACAAATGCTGTAGAAATCACATGGGAGTGTAAAGGGGAGCAATTTCTGAGTGGTGAAGTACTAAACAATACAAGTAACTTTGGCCACAATCACATCCTTGTTTTATCCAACAAAATAGCTTGCAGCCAATTTGCATGTATCAGCATAAGAGTGATTTCTCAACACTAGCCAAAACTACTTTTCGCATGTCTGGGGAGATGGATGGTGCTAATAATTTTAAGCACACCTGGTGTAATTGTGGGTTCTAGTTTGAATGCATATTGCCTTCCAACACTATTTTTGAAAGCCAGCTGAGATACTGGCCTTACTAACACCACAGGGCAGGGAGTTCCAAAGGTTAATTACAATTGGATACTTCTATGCCATTTCTAATGTCCCACTGTTACATGTCACCCAGCGTCATCTTGTTCTTTTTCAAGGAGCAGGAAACCCTATCACCCCCATGACCTTTGCTTTTTTTCCCTTTATTTTAGAAGCAAATACACTTTAGGTTCTTGGATTAAACAACTAAAAAAAATGTGAAAACAATGTCTCAATTTCTTTGCTGAAACTCTCAGATTCTGGCTAGATGCTTACATGTCTGAGAGTAACAGATAAAAAAGTGATGCTATTTAACTTCCAGAGAGACTGGCCAAAGGCTGGCTTGAGTTTCTTTCTTCAGGTGGTAAAGCTCTGGGAAGGTCTAACTCAGTAATACAGCTGGTGTTTGTAGGAGCAGCAGCTATCCTGACACCAGGTAGTGGATGTCACAGATCTTCAAAGAGCTGTAGCAAGAGAGAGACAACTCACAGATTTTATTATTTTTTCCTAATTAATTCTGATTTTCTGAGTAGTGAATGTTTATAGTAAAGCAAAAGCTATCAACACAGAGTTACTACATTTAAAATGCCCATAATTTGCCTTACAGATTTATTGCTTTAAATTTTGTAGTATATTCTTTGCATATTTTTTTTGCTCAAAATACTCTGCTTATAATGTGATTTTCATGATTTTCTCCAAAAAATGATTTAATTTTATGAACATTTGATAACATAAGACCAAACATGTTACCATCTCTTTCTCTCTGTACTATACTATTCTATACTATTTCTCCTTATAGTAAGGCAAGTGCACACAATACAAGGTGTGCAAGGTACTAATTTTTAATGAGGGCCATTTTGAAAAAAATAATAAAAAAAGGTTTGTTGTCGGTATTTTCCCAGAGTTCCTGGGCTGTCAGAGTTCAAGCTCTTCTCTATGAAGCGGATTTCAAGTTCGCATTCATAATAATCCCACAAAGCAGGCATTGAGGTATCTCTATCACTCTCTTGTTTCTCATCTTGGAAAACCAAGTAAGGTTAAAATATCTTCTCTCCAAACGATATTATCTATAAAGCAGATCTATATCAGCTCTGTCCTTCCTTCTCGGTCCTAGCCAGCTGTGAATAGGGCTAATGAGCAGGTGCTGGGACAGGACTACAGGACTGCTGGGGTGTATGGCCAGAGCCCCTGATGTCTGTCCATTAGCAGATGGCCATCAGCAGGATGGAGGAAGGTCAACTGCCCTTGCAGCTACATTTAGCAGCTATCGTGATGGACCTACATAAACAGCCAGGCCTGGGCAGAAATAGAATTGCCATGCTGGAAGAGTCAAGCTAGCTTATCAGCTGGGTCGGCCTCCACGTTTCCATATGGAATCAAGAAGGCTCTAGTCAATGTTTCAAACTTTTAGGTACCAAAATTTTAATGTCCCTTCCATGAAGTGTATATTAGTTCAATCATGTTTGCTAGTGTGGGATCCTGCCCATCTCTAACTGTGCCTTCTATGAACAGCCTTGCAAGACACCCTGTGCTTCTACAGCCAGTCCACACCCAGACTCCACTCTGGGGACACACATTGTCATAGTGCCCCAACACCATTTTTTAGGAGGGTTGAAGGGTATCAGTTTCCTTTTAGGCTTGATGCCTCATCTATATATGGTTTCTTTAAAGTCTGTGAATATATGTATTTATCATCAATTTAACCACCCATAAAGAAGATTTACAGAATATTTACTAACGTGACTACACAGAACTACAAGACACAATATTTACCCTAAAAAACTTCTATACTGGAGGCATAAAACTGATGCATTTTAAATATGTCAGAGTTGCTAAGGGAGTATATGATTGAAAATAAATTTAC
This sequence comes from Geosciurus inauris, assembly GCA_004024805.1. Lineage (NCBI taxonomy): Eukaryota > Metazoa > Chordata > Mammalia > Rodentia > Sciuridae > Geosciurus > Geosciurus inauris. Next base: position 237,685 of record PVHX01000205.1, on the reverse strand, counting down.
ATAGTACAAAAACCTGCCAGAACAGCGGAGAACTAGATGAAAACCAACGAGTCTGAAGAGTATCCTTCCAGAAGTGAGATCCTACCTCAGCCCTGATGAAAGGATAAGAATGATTTGGAGAGACTGGGGTAGTGACAAAGGAGGGAGATACAGTCTTTAAGCAGAACTGAGCTATGAACATGCTTGATTCATGAGACATTGAAGAAATTGGACAAATTCATGGCACAAAGATATGTTGGCAGCTATCTATACATGGTATGGGTGGAATTTAAATTCTAAAACAGGAAGGGAAGGCACTCAGAGAAAAGGGGGAATGGCTTGATAAGTTCAAAAGCAAGTAAAGCTGAACATCTCCATTTGCCCTTGGGTATTATTAAATTAACAAATGCTTTTAAATAGTTCTTGTCTGCATGGCTTAGCTTTATTCCTCTTGAATTCCCTTTTCATTGGTCAGTTCCTTCAGGTCAGTGATGGTGGTGTAGAATTATAAAGTTTTATACAACTCTTTGGTATAGTTTGGAATACTTCTTTATGTAGAATGAGGATGCTGACTTTAGTTTATTTTCAATAATGCTCTGAGGGTGCATGGCATGAGCCCATTTTCTCTCCCATGACCAGTCATATGTATGGTAAAGATGGCTTATTATGGAACTGAATATTTAAAACATGCTCTAGTCCCTATGATCTTCCCCTTTTCTCCCCTCCAATCTTCTCCTTATCCCATCAAAAGGTAGACAAAATAAAGTCTAGTGATATCTAAACTTTTTGATGAGTCTTACAACTCAAGGTTGAATGTTTCTTGGTATTCAAATATCAGGTATTCATTCTAAATCTTCCAGGCTTGAAATGGTCTTGAAGAGAGAAAATATCTGGTTCATCCTTTTCATATTACATCTGAGAAAAGCGAGGAGCAAAGAGAGAAAACAGCTTTTTATATCTCATTAAGGAATATCAGTTGGTCCATGCCAAATCACTGGCTACTTTTCCTATGCTACTTCTGTGTTCAGCTCAGCCACAAGCATATAAAACAAAAACATTTCAATTAAAAAATTAAGCCATTGAGGGGCTGGGGTGTGGCTCAGTGGTAGAGTGCTTGCCTAGCAGGCGTGAGGCACTGGGTTTGATTCTCAGTACCACATATAAATAAATGAATAAAAAATAAAGGTTCATTGACAACAAAAAATATTTTTAAAAAATTAAGCCATTGATAATTGCTCTATAGTAACTATGTTTAACATTCTGATTTATATCTCTTCATAATAGTTATTTATGCACATGATTATTTGGTATATGATGTATATATTTCATTCAAACGAAATCACAGTTGTATTTGTTCTTTAACCTATTTTTCTAAACTACATTTATCATGAGCACCTTTTCCCGCCACCAAATAAATACTAGCACCTGCATTTTCAAAGATTTCATTGCATTCCATCTTACCGATGAGTTATATTTGAATACAATGTCCTACTGCTATACTTTAAAATTATTTCCAGTTTTATCACATATCCATTTATTTCCTTAGGACAAATTGCAGCAAATAGAAATGCTAGGTCAAAGGATATGTGCATTTTTTGAGACTTTCGATACATATTACCAAAATGCCCTTTGGGAAGGTTGGAACAATTTGCTTTCTCCAGGAGTACAGAACATCCTTTCCCTGCACCCTCACACAGCAGACATTTTAACTTTTTACAGTGTGGTATGTAAACCATTCTGTGCTTTTTTGGTTTTATTCTTTGATAAATGTAGAAGTTCAACACTTTTTTTTTCATAAGTTCATTTGCTATTTGTAGAATAGAAATATTTTTCTTGAGGTCAACAAGCTTAGATTTTGTGAAATGCACTGACCTACATGGATCCAATTAAAGGGTATTCAAAGAATGAACTAACTAGCTTATTAGACTCTGCACATGTGAGCTTGAGGTTATGTATTCCATTGTCCCTCAAGACTCTGTGGGACTAGAACCTAAGAAATGAATGATGTGGACGGCAAGGCATCTTTAAATTCCTTCAGCTGCTTAGGTAATGACTCATGGAACAGTGTGCCAGATAATACTTTTATTTTATTTATTTTACTCTTACCTGGATATTAACAATTATGCTTGGCCAGTTCCCATAAAAGACACCTTGTTACTGTTTCTTTCTGGGAGAGTGGCACCTCATTGGGTTCCAGTTATCCTGTCTATAATCACTAGAATGCTATCCTTTTTGCTAACCATATTCAATTGTAGTTGATCAACATTTCCCTCCACACTTTAAATTCTTTGCATGCAAAATAACAGCTAACCATCTTTGTCCAAGTATATTTTTGTTACTTAGTGTTTCAGTTTTTTCATTGCTGTGACCAAAAGACCTTACAAAAATAACAAAGAGGAGGAAAAGTTTATTTTGGCTTATGGTTTAAGAGGTTCAGTCTGTGGTTGGCTGACTCCATAGCTCTGGGTCCAAGGTGAGCCAGAACACCATGGTGGTGTGGGTGGGTGTTGGTGGTAGAGGAAAGCAGTTCAGGAAAGAACAGCCAGGAAGCGAGAGAGTTCTGCTCACCAGGGACAAAATGTAAATACTGAAGGCATGCTCCCAGTGGTTGTTTCCTTCAGCCACAACCTACCTGCCTACAGTTATCACCCAGTTACTCCATATCTGGATTAGTGCACTGATTATCTTACAACTCTCATATTCTACTCATTTCACCTCTGAATGTTCTTGCATTGTCTCAAAATTGAGTGTTTGGGGGACACCTCATTTCCAAACCATAACACTTAGCTTGGTCATCATTCAGTATCACGGTCAATATGGAGATATATATTCTAAATATACACGTATATCATTTATGTCTGCATGATACACACAGAATAGTGATAAAAACAGCTTTTGTAATTGTTTGTTGGAACATGATTCCCGTTTCCTCCAGGGAATCTTACTCAGAAATCAGGGCCTTCTGCTGTGGATCTCCCAGCCCCCAGTGGAGGGTTTCCCTCCTCTCTATCCTTATAACTCTCTGTTCCTTGAATAGAGGCCTAAGATTTTCCTGTGGGTTATTTTATAGAAGCCTGTATCCCTCATTAAATTATGGTCATCTTGGGAATGAGGGAAGCGTTTTATTCCTTTTCCCAGTATCCAACACTGAGAAGCTGATTAATAAAAAAACATATTGCTTGAAAAACCAATTGGATTCCCAGGGGAAGTCAGGAAAAGAGTAGAGGCAGATCTTCAGAGTGACACCAGCAGGATGCCATGGGAAAGCAGAGGAAAATCCAGAGTTGTCTGAAAGGTAGAGTCTCTGGAAGGCTTGTGGTAGGTCAAACTTGGTTTATTCTGCAATTTTGTCTTAAGCCACTCCTATGGGTTACTGGTTTCTAAACTCTTGGATTTTACACATTAGTAAAACTTTAAAAAATAATACTTGGTCAGGGGCTGGGATTGTGGCTCAGCGGTATAGAGTGCTTACCTTGCATGCGTGAGGCCCTGGGTTCGATCCTCAGCACCACATACAAAGCAATAAAATAAAGACATTGTGTCCATCTACAACTAAAAAAAAAAAATTAAAAAAAATGATACTTCATCAAATAACAAAAAGAAAAATACTTTAATCATCATTTCCTGTAAGAGAGTTGAGAGATTTTGGTAATCCTAAAGGACGAATCATATGCTATAAGGATAAAGAATAGCTTTAAAAAGTGAATGCATGTAGCTCATGAAGAGCTCTCAGCTCTATAAAATAAAAACATTTCAATTAAAAAATTAAGCCATTGAGGGGCTTGGGTGTGGCTCAGTGGTAGAGTGCTTGCCTAGCAGGCATCGTTCTGTTCTCCTGTTTCATTGCAAAGACTTCATCACTCAGTAGCACCAGCATGCAGACTGGCATATCAAAACAACTAGTGTGACCCAATATTTGAGATGAGCGAGGACATAGTAGGTTGAGGGCAGAACGGTTTCCTCTGACAGGTGGACCTTGTACCCTCCTTTTGGCCACAGTGTTAATGACCAAGAAGATGTGTGTGTTGCAAGGTGAGGAACATATTCCTCTGATTTTTCATGGAGTAAGAGCGCCTTGATGTTACAGTTCTATTGTTGTTAAAGGGGAACATTGGGACTCCATGATAAACGGTCCTGGAGAAAGCACACAATCTCCTCTACACTATTCCCTGACTTTATAATAATGATCTTGATTGAACAAGATCCTAGGAATTTTTTGGCAGCTATGACATTAGCCTGCTGTGGCAGGAGCTGTAAGCAAACCAAAAAAGAGACTTGGGCTTTTAATTCCTCCTGTCCAAAGGAACCAGCTCATAATAAACTTGGGGACATCAAATTTGGTTCAAGTAGAAATCTGAGGAATTAGAATCAGTCATTTGGGTGGCATTCCTGTCTCCTCACATGCCTTAGCTGGTTGTCTAAAGACACTAGGGAGGGATCCCGATGGAAGAAGGAAGGTCAAGGAAATAAAGACTCCAGGAACAGCCACATGGAGTATTCTGCGCAGAGGACTCCTAATTCTTTTTCTTTTTCCTTGTCTTAGGAAAAAGCCCAGGAATGGAATCACCAGATCATATGGTAATTCTGTTTTTCATTTTTTAAGAATTCCCATACTATTTCCCTTAGTATCTATACCATTTTGTATTAGTATTGACAATGTAAAAAGGTTCTACTCAAATCCTGATCTAAGGATTCAAGTGCCAACAGTTTAGTTGGAGGTACAAGAGGCGCCTGTAGAACATACAGAGGGAGGAGTGAGATAGAGCAGGGAAGGCAGCCAGTATAGTTTGTGCTAGAAAGCCAGCTGCTGCACCTGCACACTATGCTTTAATCCCATGAGGAGATGTTGGAAAACGTCTCAAACTTATCCAGGTCAAAAGATGAGATGGTATATACCTCCGCACTGATTAACCACTGGTTAAGGGCTGCCTGTGACGGGCTATTAATTCCCAGATAAATTTGGCCTACACTGCACAAAAAAATGAGCTTTGGCAACCTCAGGCAGTACTCTGACAATTATGGAGGTGCTGTCCTTTGGAAGTCAGGCCAACAGACCTAAACAAGGTAATGGACACCAGCAACATGAATGGACCTTTTCCCACAGACTGGATACAATCCCATATTTTGCTCTGAAATTATGATATTATTAAAAATAAAAAATAATGAAAGAAAAAAGAGTGACTGTAGACTTTTCCTGAATACCACATATGAAAATTAACTCAAAATTAATCAAAGTTCTAAATGTAAGACTTACACTACAAACTTGTAAAAAGAAACAGGACCAAAGATTCATCAGACTGGATTTGGCAATGATTTATTGGATATGATTCACAAGGCAAAGGTAACAAAAGAAATAATAGAAAAATTGGACTTTGGGAAAATTCAAAAATATTGAGTATCAGAATATACTATCAACAGAGTAAAAATGTAACTCTGTAGAATGGGAGAAAATATTTTCAAATCTTCTATCTGATAATAGACTAATATTCAGAGTATATATAGAACTCCCACAAGTCAAGAATAATAAAAAACTTGATTAAAAATTGGCATAGAAGATAGATATCTCTCCAAAGAAGATATACAAGTAGCCAATGTGTACATAAAAAGAAATTCAATATTATTAATCATTAAGGGGATGTAAATCAAAACTCTTATGAAATACTATCTTTATACCCATTAGAATACCTATCAAGAATTCAAGAATGATAAGTGTTGGTGAGGATGTGGAAAAGTTAGAACCCTTATCTACTGTTGGTGGTCACAAAAAATGATAAAGATGCTATGGAAAACAATCTGATGGGTCTTAAAAAATTAAAAATAGAATTACTGTATATTCTGAGTATTTCATTTCTGAGCACATACCCAAAACAATTGAGAGCAGGTTGTTTTTTTTTTTTTTTGGTAATAGTATTTTTTATTGGTTCTTTTTAGTTATACATGACAGTAGAATTTATTTTGATATAATTATACAAGTATGGAATATATCTTATTCTAAATATTCTTTCTTGTGGATGTACATGATGGTGGGATTCACTATGGTATGTACATATAGGTACATAGAAAAATTGCCTCAGATTCATTCCACATCTTACCTTTTCCCATCCCCCCTTCCTTCCTTTCATTTCCCTTTGTCTAATCTTATTGTGAGTTAACTTCCACCTTTGGATTTTTGGGGACTGGTTTATTTCACTTAGCATGATAGTCTCTAGATCCATCTATTTTCCATAAATATCATAAAGTCATTCTTTTTTATGGCTGAGTAATATTCCATTGTATATATATACCACATTTTCTTTATCCATTCATCTGTTGGAGGATAACTATGTTGGTTCCATAGCTTAGCTATTGTGAATTGAGCTGCTATAAACATAAACATTGATGTGGCTGTGTCACTGTAGCACCCTGTTTTAAATCCTTTGTATATATACTAAGGAATAGGATTGCTACATCAAATGGTGGTTCCATTCCTGGTTTTTTGAGGAATCTCCATACTGCTTTCCAGAGTGGTTGCACCAATTTGCAGTCTCACCAGCAATGTCTGAATGTACCTTTTTCCCCCACATCCTCACCAACATTTATTGTTACTTGTATTCTTCATAATTGCCATTCTGACTGGAGCGAGAAGGAATCTCAGTGTAGGTTTAATTTACATTTCTCTAATTGCTGGAGATGTTGAACATTTTTCATATATTTGTTGACTTACTCATAGTTCCTCTTCTGTGAAGTGTCTGTTCAGTTCCTTTGCCCATTTATTGATTGGGTTCTTTGTCGTGAGGACATATTTTCACATCTAAGTTCATAGTAGTATTATTCATCATGGCCAAAATGTGAAAGTGCTCGTGTTTATCATTGGATGAAGGGAAAGCAAAATGAGGCACGTACATACATGAAATATTATCCATACTGACGAAGGAGGAAAACTCTGACATATGCTACAGCATGGGGGAACATTCTCCCAAGTGAAACAAGCCAGTCATGAAGAGACCAGTACTGTCTCACTCCACTTACAAAAGACGCATAGAGGAGTAAAAACCACAGCCCCGGTTGCCAGGGGCTGGGGAGAGGGTGGAATGGGGCATCATTGTTAATGGGCACAGAGTTTCAGCTTTATGGGATGAAAAGAGTTACAGAGATGGATGGTAGCGCTGTTTGTAAAACATTAAGAATGTATTTTATGCCACCAAATTACACACTTAAAATAATTAAGCTGGTAAATTTCAAAAAAAAATAGTGTGCTGACATGAGAGAAAACAGTCAAATGCGCAGAATCTCCAGGTGTGAATGAGTTGTGCACAAAGACTGAAAATACAGGCAGATGAGGAACAGAGATTAACAGGAAAGGGTGGGAAAAATTCCCTTGTTAATTATGCCCAATTCTACTTATTGCCTTTATTTTGTCCTAGGGATACATGTTTTCTGTGAAAGGATTTGTAATATTTCTGATGATGGTCTAGGGTAAGCTAAATGTCAAGTTTGGGAGCTTTATGCTTATGCTCTATGTAAGGCTAGAGTAATAATCATTTCTCAGCATTTTCTAAATATTTATCTTTGGAAATGATGTTCACTGGCACAGGAATATTGACATGAAATTACTTTACCATATAGTAGGTAACAGATAAAATACAATAAATGGCAGTAGAAATTCAGGCATTTGTATATCTCATAGATATTTATTCAGCACCAACTGTACACCAGGCAGTGTGTTAGGCAGGAGGAATGAAGAACAGTGAAGATATTGTTAAGAACTCATGTGATAATCACCTGGAATCTAGTTCTAGGCTCAGGAAATGAGAAAAGCAGATGGAGTGCTCATTGTGAATCAAATAGAACATCTGGAGATGAGGAGTGCCATGACACCACCATGCATTTTCTGTAGGATTCTCTACAAGCAACACTCTCAGTTGAAAAGCAGAGTTTCCTGTAGTCCATCCACTTGCTGTGAACTGGTCTGTGCTGGACTCCAGAAGATGGAAAGGAAGGAATCATTGATTTGACACACACTGTGCTTGGTGATTTCACCTGCATACATGTTGCACTGAGCTCATATTTGTGCAAGCCCAAATTCATGTAAGATCCCTACCCACCCCCATGTGATGGCATTTGGAGATTAGGCCTTTGGGAGCTAATTAGGTGTGGATGAGGTCATGAGGATAGAGCTCTCAAGTTGGGACATTTTTTTTTTTGGTATCAGGGATTGAACTCAGGGTTACTCGACCACTGAGCCACATCTCCCGCCCTATTTTGTAATTTATGTAGAAACAGGGTCTCACTGAGTTGCTTAGCACCTCGCTGTTGCTGTGGCTGGCTTTGAACTCCCTATCCTCCTACCTCAGCCTCCCAAGCCACTGGGATTACAGGTGTGCACCACTGCTCCTGGCAGGATTAATGCTTTTTGGAAAGGAAGATATGGGAGTGTGCCTGTTAGCTCTCTCCTTCTCTCTTTCACTTCTTCCCTCCCTCCTATGTTAGAGTACAATGAGAAGTCAGCTGTCTGCATGCCAGGAAAAGGGTCCTCACAAGAAACTAAATCTTCTAGCACCTTGATCTTGGATTTTTCAGTTGTTAGAACTGTAAAAACTAAATGTATATTGTTTCAATCACCCAAGTATTTTGTTATATCAGCCTAAGATGCTATGTTTTACATAAAGTCATGTCTTCTGAGTAGATGCTATGTTCATTTTATGAATGAGAAAACTGAGGCCCAGGAAAGTTAAGTAAATAGTTCATGGTCAAAGATAGCATTCTCCCAATCTGAGAGTCAAACACAAACTTAAATCCAGTGCTAAGCCTAGACATCCATTCATCATGACATGAAAATCTGATTGCTTTAACTGAAATGTTATAGGTGAGATCTTTGGAACGATTAAGTTTATGCAAACCATGGTGGGCGGCTTGCTTGTTTGCTTTTTTTGTGTGTGTGTGTGGGAGTATTCGAGTAAAAAACAAATTTTTTCTTGCAAAGCTTTGTCTTCTCCTAGGAGACTTGTTCTACTGGACACTTATGAAAAGAGACTGGTGACATCATAGGAGAATATTTCATGGAAGTTTGACCTAAAAACTTTCAAGGCAACTGTCCTCAGGGGATTGCTCATGACAGTCATGTTATTCCTATCTCCCAAGTGTCTTTGATCTCCGAGTTGTCCAACTGGTCCAGGTGTCCTCATCTGCTCCACCTTTATGTTCTGCTTACGTCATGGAGGTAAGGCTGAAAGATTCCTCTTCTGTGAGTTCTTTGACTCTGGTTATCACTTTTGGGGAGGCTTTGGGCTCTCCTCTTTTGTCATCATTGACACTTTAGTGTGGATTCAATTTTGCTTCGCTCTCACCTCCATGGGTTAGATGTCTTGCATTCTCTGTCGCTTCTGACCCCTACCAAGTAACATAACATGTGTTTCCATGTCTATTGCTATAGGTCAATGCTACCTATTCTTCTAGAATCAAATGCCTTCAGCATTTCTTTTTTACTAAATAAAATTCTTTAATTAAAAAAAACTGTGTCATGTATTATACCAGGTTCTGAAATCAAAACAGTGGAACAGCACACACATTAATTTTATAACCTAGTGTGGGTGTATGTGAGGGGGGAATGGGGAAGTTAGTGTTCAATGAAAATAGACAAGAAGAGTTTTTATTTTGATCTTAAAAGGGGTGGTAAAAGAAGGTTTTCTATTTGGAGGCAACATCAAGATAGAAATCTAAAAACTCATGAGAAAAAATTTTAACAGGTAGAAAGGATAGGTAAGAGGAAAAAATATCATCTACTTCAGGGAATTTTCACCAAAGGACCCAGAAGCATGAGAAAATATAGTTGAGCTCTGGGGGAACTGAATGACAGGAGATGACACTAGAAAAGTAGGTAGGGGACAAAATCACCATGTGCCTTATGAGTCATGTTAATGACTTTGTCCTCTGTCCTGGGATTAGTGGAACCTATTGAATTGTTTTGAGGAGATGGTGGAGAAGTAATGACATGATATGAATAGATTTCTGGTTTTTGGAGGATCACTCTGGCTGTTATGTAGAGATTGGTGTGACATGAGGAGAGAGTAGAAATAGAAGCTGGTTTAATTTTCTTATAAGCGTCTCTTTTTCAAGTGAACGCTGGTGGTCTGGAATAGGGTAACAAGATAGAGAACAGAAAGCATCACTTGAATTCAAGATGTATTTAGCAGAGAGAATTCTGATTACTGGTCCATTTGGCTCTTGGTTAAGGTAGTCAGTTGGTTCTTGGAAATATTTTTTTGTGCCTCAAAAGACTTCACATACATGTTTCAGAGAAGGTGACCCATGAGCTGATTTATCAATATATGCATCATTATCAGTTCATTTTAGGGAGTGTTTGCTAAAAGTAGTGTCAGTATTAAAATTAAAAGATTGATTAAAAATCATTTTTCATTCAATGTAGGTATTGTTCTTTATCCACAAAGAAACTGGTTTCCAGGCATATCTTTTGCTTCAGTGAGGGGTTTAGTAGTTCAAGAGAAAGAGTGGCCTTGTCATGCTGTGTCACCATTATTGCAGCCCTGGGACTAGAGAGGGACTTTCTCATGTGCCTTTCTGAAGTTGGCTCTTGACATTTTTAGTTTCTTGTCGGAGGCTGTAAACTTCTAACAAGGGATACTTTGCAAAATACCATACAGTAAAGATAGTAAGGAACGATTTAAGCTAAATATTTGTCTGTTTTCAAAAGTCTTCTGGTGACAGCAGTGTTTGAAGCAGTCTATGACTGAAAGCCAGCTGTAAAAAGTTGAATTAGGGTCAACAAATGAACAACCATGTGCATCATACAGTTCCATCATTAGAAAGCGAACAAACAAAAAGCAAAGAAAGCAGATGTTGTATTGTTCCTCAGCTATCTTAGGGGTCAAAGACGATTGCTGTGTGGAAATATTTTTATAATTTTGAGACTTTCTCCTTTTTGAAAAAATATTCCACCTTCTTTATGTTGGGGTACAATCTGAGAAGGGGTCAGTTACCCTTAATAGTTCCAACTTGTCACCTCTTAATCATGAATTTAGGAATTAGCACACAGCTAGGCAAAATAAACATTTTTCAAATGAATGAAATTATACCTCCTTTCGCTTGTCTTACAACTATTTCTTCCAAATTTTATGTCATTCTCTCATTCTAACATCCTACTTTTTCTTGACCTTATTGTGTCAAATAAGTCCAAGTTATAATTATTCTCTTAAAAATTTTTGATCTAATATTTTGCTATTAACATTTTTCAAATTTAAGTTTTCCCCCATTCTAAAACATTCTAATCAGCATAACATTACATTTACTTATCTCCACTCTGGTTATGTTTCTTGACGTGATGTGACACAAAGCATCTTACTTGTGAATGGATGGATGATGGCTGTGATTAGGGAATGGAAATAGGATTTTCTGTTTTGGTTTTGCTTCTCCACTCGAGGATATGATGGGGGGTAGTTTGAATTACTGTTCCCCCTTATTCTCTGCCTTCCCTATAACTTATGGAACATTCATTGCTTCCTAATGGGAGGAGAATGCTCCCTGAACCTCTTGGCATCGAGTGTGGTCCTGTGACGTGATTTGGCCAGTGGAAAGTGAGCAGAAAGGGCATGAGCCTTGCCCAACCAGAACTTCTAAAAGCATCCCATAGTTTACCCAGCAAAGGTTTCTCCCTACCGGGCTATAAGGCTAATTCTTCTATCTGGATCATACATTTTCAATGGTGACGTTGAACCTGATGGGGTAAATTTAATTCTTGGGTGTGAGGCAAAATTTATGTGGAGAGCACAGATAAACAGGAAGTACATAAACATAAAAACGAATTGAGAAACACTGGACTCCATCCTCAGGATGGGGCAGATCCATGCAGTAAAGCTCTGAAAGCCTTTACCGCACAGCTGATGTGTGGCATGAGTAAGAAGTAGCCCCTCACTGTTGTAATCTACCCAGGGTTTGAGATTGTCACCTTGCTATGGCCTAGGAAAAACTGAATGCCACCACTAGCCATCTGTTGGCTTTTATGTTTTTTATTTTTGGGGGATGGGTACTGGGGACTGAACTCAGGGATACTTGACCCCTGAGCCACATCCTCAGCTGTATTTTGTATTTTATTTAGAGACAGGGTCTCACTGAGTTGCTTAGTTCCTCATTTTTGCGGAGGCTGGCTTTGAACTCATGATCCCCTGCCTCAGCCTCCCAAGCCATTGGGATACAGGGCTTTTATATTTGTAATAACACTCTGGACAATTTTCAGGAGGGCCTAACTCTTGGAAGTTCAGTTACAAACATCTAGTATAGTGTTTGATAATCCTTGCTTCTGAAAGGGTCTCCTGGTAGTACTGATTAGTATTTAGATACCAGGTCAGTGATGTTGACCAGGTCAAAGTTCAATGATTCATGGGCAGAATCTAGCCACCTAAGTAAATTTGTCTTGGGTGTAACATTTGGTGTTCTGAACTATTTCCATGTTTTCATCTGAGAATTATAGCAAATACTGACAAAAACATTGCTAGCCAAGAGATAATTTGCAAAACCCACCTGAAGCTGTTGTACCATTTCCCTTGCCCAGTATTTCCTCATGTGTCTAGTTTCTTTTTTTGCCAGTTTGGAGCTGGGTTGCAGAGTGTTCATTGCTCTATTTTTACACCAGCCTCAGATTTTCACTCTCTGGTTTCCATCTAGTACCTATGGAGAGTGTGGTCTGGGAATGGGGATCTTGGCTCAGTTTTTAACTCATTACTCAACTCTTGCCCTCTTTTACATTGGGCTCTTGATTGCATTTTGTTATCTACAAACCAGACTCTTCTAGATTCATTTCAGTTGTCCATGTCTGGTCTCTGTATTTCATGGTGACTCTGATTTCTGTTCTTCTGCTGATGGCTGCTTTAAAGGTTGAGTATAGGACTCATGCCAATGAGACATGAAGGGAGATCTGCTGGCTATTGTGGGGGTATTAGTCTTCTAAGAAGGGCTTAGAAAGAAACAAGTTTCTTTTTTTCCTTGTCCACTCTCAGGTAAATAAGCATTGTTAATGCATCATTCCATGACTAAGTATTATATGTTACTGTGAGGAAAGCAGAGAGGAAGAAACATAGTATTTTGGGTCTATCATGACACCAGTGAACTGCTGCTCCAAACCTGGAATTTCCTAAACTCAAACTTCTTTACATGTGACAGATTTGAAAGTTTTCACTGTTAATTAGGCAATCTATACTTGCAAGCAAAAGCATGTCTGATACAAACTTACTTCTCTATAAAGACCTTTCCAGCAACTCTTACTCACATTTTCTTCTTTTAAGTTATGTATTCTCGGGCTGAGGTTGTGGCTCAGTGGCAGAGTGCCTGCCTTGCATGTGTGAGGCCCTGGGTTCGATTCTCAGCACCACATATAAATAATTGAATAAAACAAAGATCCATCAACAACTAATAAAAATATTCTTTAAAAAAAAAAAAAGTTATATATTCTCTCCACCACATGTCTGGTTCTTGTATCCTATCTACTATTTCACATATATGTTTTGCCTCTCTCATGGTTTTGTAAGCTGCTTATAGACTGGAAGCAGATTGTCTGTCACTTTGGGCATTCCATGCAAAGACTTTCTCAGGGTAGAAGAATAAAGCTCTCATTTTTACCTGTGTAAAGTTTACCCTTAAGCATTTCAAGCTCAGAGTATCAAGGTCAATTAATGCCCCCATATAAAAAAAGTTTGAACTTAGGGAATTTCAGGTTTGAAGAAAAAATTCAGCAGTGTCTCCAAAGTAGCTGTGACCAATCTGCTTTTTTTACTTGCCCTTGTGATGAGCCATGAATTGACAGAAGTGGACATTGAGATATCCCATAAAATTTCTATGAAGGGGAGCCTAATGTTCTTTGGGTAAAAGTAGAGTTCACTTCATGTGTTTGTCCCTTTTAACCTCTTAGTTTCGTGTTTTTAATGACTTCTTTGGTCTGTTGATATTTGAGACATTAACATAATTATCTATCTTAACATATTGTATTTGCCACCTGCTGGGGATGAAACATTGAAACTATCACTAGTAGCTCATTAACAATAACACTAGTCCCTCATTAACAGTGTTGACCCAATTACATGTTGTGTATCCCAGAGACAAATAACTGTAATTGCAACTCAAAAGTGATTTCATAAACATGAAGATTCTTTTTTTTGAAATGCAAATCAGAATGCATTATTTGAATTTTCCACATAAATATAGGCTTAAATGAAACAAAACCATTCAACCAAATAAAATAAAAATTCAATCTAAAGAGAGGCCATTTGGAATCAATTGGTACAAAACACATTCTGCTTTGAAGGATCAAAGCACTTTCATTGCTGGGTGCAGAAATTAAACAAGTTAGCAACAATGAAAGCCAGACATCTGGTAAGTGACATCTCCCCTGGCTATCAGCAGGTAGTGATTTTCTTTTGGAACCATTCAGCTTATTGTCTGTTGCCTGGACAATGGAAGTCTGATGAAGCATTGATATAATCTGCCTGGAGGTTTTAAAGCTCCATGGAAGAGATGGAAAGCCAGGGAGTTTTGTAGGGAAAAATAATCATTATATATACATATATATGTAGACATAAATAATTGTGCCTCTACCCATTGTGGAGAAGAGACCTGTGTAAGTAGAAGCAAATGTAGTGTGATGTATTTGCAGAGCTAGGGAATGTTTTTTTTACCCAGACAATTACTATGATAAAAATTAGGCAAAGGTAGCCCAGGGATATAGGGAGAGACAGCTCCGAGAAAGAAAATCTGTGCTAAAGTCAAGATGTTAAAAGCAGAGACATTTCTTCAATACCAGCAGACTGCTTCATGGCCATTTTTTTTTTCTTCTGTTGACAGAAAAAATACTGCCAGAGGAAAGGGGCCAAGGGATGGAAAAGGAAGGAAAACAGCATCAGGGAGAACAAAACTTTGAAATTTACAGCCCAGAACACCAGCTTCCAAGATTTCTTAGAAAGTCTCAGTTCGACAAACATTCAATGTAATAACGCTGCCTTTTCTCGTTCTATTATTTAACAAGGCAATGTGGTCGATAAAATGCTATATTTACCACTTAAAATGTTAAAATAACCAAACGTACACTGAGTGCTGGAAATCTCTCAGGCACTATTGAATGCTGGAGGGAGGACTTTAACCATGAATGTGGCTTGGGACCTAGCTTTCAGGAAGCTATCTCTCCCATGCATTAATATAAAACCAAGCCTGTCACTGGGAAACATACCAAGTACTATGGCCACTCCGCGAGGCTAAAAGAACACGAGAAATCCAGCTCTGGCTCTGGCAAAATATTCTGAGTCTCATTTCCCTGTTTTAAATGCACTCTTTTCTGATCTGCAGCCAACAGTAAGAATCAAATGGTGGGAGGGTTCTGAAAAGTGCTTTGGGGATGACAGTGGATCCGGTGACAATGTGAATGCCCTCTATGGAGAGGAGGCAGAGGGGGAATTGATTTGGACAGCAGTTGCACACTGGGAGCTCCATGAAACTCTGCAGCAGGCCCAGGGTACTTGACCATCCAGAATGTGCTGAGTTCAGGAGTTAACCTGATCCTGGGGATCAATTGTAATTGACTTATGTTACACAGATTTTGCCATTTCTGCAGGAGCCTTTGATAGAAAGTCGTTGGGATGTTACATAGTTCCTTAACATGTCCAATATGAAGGAAAATATTTCTTTGCTCAATATCCTCCATCTCCTGGTACTTATTTTTTAGAATATGCCTCTTTCAGTCTTTCTTTTCTATGGATGAGGTATCTTCCATAAATTTGTAGAAAAGTATGTAATTTAAGCCTTCCTTGTGTCTTGGCCTCTGCAATTTTGAATGTGTTATTTATTAGTTTATTTCAGTTTTGCAGCAAACATCAGGCACAGATGGTGAAACAGGCCGTGTTTAGTCCATTTCACTGAGGAAGAGAAGGAGGCACGTTTGCCGAGTGACTCAATGCTAACATGAACACAGCAAACACAGTGGTTGAGGTTTCACTTTCTGCTATTTTTATTAACAGTGTTCTTTCTTGTCTGAACTCAGCACGGATATGGAGCCAGAAGCAATAGCAGGGCCAGTTAAAAGCATCATCTAAATAACCCTCTTTGTCACACTGTCACTAGTTTGCATTAGGCCTCCCTTCCCCTGCAGTGAGACTTATTTTCATTTTTGTTTCCCAGAGCTGAAAATTTGATTAGATAGCTACTTATTCTTTCTACATAATTAAGGTAAGTGATAAAATGATAAGATAAATCAAGGGCACTTATGTGTCCTAATAGCATGACCTTGGCAAGCATTTATTTTTGGGCTTTCTGACTTCGCTTATATTATCTCTCGGTCTCTCTCAATGTCTTTCCTTTACACATACACCCCATAATGGGCAATTTGCTTATTGACTGTGAGGTGGGGCCTGTCTTCTTAATTTGACCCTGAAGGTTCTCCTCCCCAGGGGCATGAGATCACTACTCCAAACTTGGAACTTGAAATTCTAAAGGATCATAGATCCCTGGGTGTGAGATGAAAAGGGACTGCTTTCACCAAGTTTGAGTCTCGAATTCAGAGCCAGGATCCCTTGACTGAAGTCAGTCCCTTGATTGCAATTCATTCAAAACCATACTGTCTAGGAAGGGGCTCCTTAATACAGGAACATCCAGTTTTGAATTTATTAGAATAGCAATGAAAAAAAAGTAATGTAATTGTAGAATCTTAATCACTGCTGCCCCCATATGTATCTCAAGATTGATCCAGAGAATGTTGCTTCAACAGCAGACAAAACCTGACTTAACAGTTTGAAACGCATAAACAACTTTTTCACGATAAACCCAAACCACACCAAAACAAACTCCATAAATTTTAATTTGGTAAATGAAGTTCTCTTGGCAGAATTTTGATTATCTACACAAGGAGATGCTGACTGCATTATATCTCTCTCTAAAAAAAAGTTAAGTTAAAATGAGCCCAAAACACCAAAATGAAACTTACCTTTTCACACCTGGCAAGACAGTACATGTGTATGAAGTTGGCAACAATCTTTCTATCCATTTGTAGCTATTAAAAAGCACCATTTGGCAGGATGTCTTGTTTGATCTTTCCATTAACTGTAGAAGGAAAACCTAGCCAGTAAAGTGATGTGTAAGTGCAATGTGAGATGATAATGACTTCCATGATTAATGACAGAAAAGGAAACCATGTGTTCAGATTTGATTACCTACCATCCTGGATCACATCTTCGGTCACAGCATCCTGAGTATTCAGTGAGCATCACTTCTCACAACCCTGAGTCTTTATGATTCAAGTGTGCTAACCAGGTAGCTTGATCCAAGTGGAGCCAGTGAGAACCTATGGAATTTTTAATAAAATTTTCAGAAAAAGGGCATGTCTGTCCTTTTGAAATGAAGGACAAAACTTGCCAGTGTCATCTTGACTACCACGTAGACAGCCTAAGACTAAGGCCATCACACAGAGCGACAGAAAGAGAGATGGACAGAGTCAGGCTGAGTCCTAAGAATGTGGTCTTTGCCTACCTGTATGGAGGTTGTCTTATAGTTCATTGGAATTATACCTAATGGTGAGATCTATTTAGACCACATTTATACATATATGTGTCAGGTTTGGTCAGGGTCCAAGATGCCCAAATAAGGAAGCTGGTCAGCAGAGCTGCAAGCCGGATGTGACGTCACTAGTGGACACGCCTCCTGTCAATCAGCGAGTTTTCCTGACCCATCAGGAAGGGCTCTGGCCTTCTCTTCCTGTACCCAACCCCTCCCCTTCCTGACTGGGTTTTCTTGAAATTCTCTATGCACGGAATCTCCGCCGCCATTTCTCCAGACCCGCTCTGATGGATGGGGGATCTGGTCCGAGAGCGTGCATTCCAATAAAGCCTTGCGGAATGGCTTAATTCATCTTCTCCTGGTCGTGTGAATTTTACAATATGTAATTTGATCTGTCTCATTTTCTAGTACCTTCCACATTCCTCCCCACCCCTCCTCTCTCCCCCATCCACTTGCTCTGTTCTTCTGCTCTCCCTTCTATTATTATTATTTTAATTAGTGCATGATGTACATACACATATACGCACACACATACATACACATGCAGGCCTGGATTCACTGTGTATATCCATACACAGACATAGCATAATTTGGTAGATTTCGTTCCCTAGTACTTCCCCATGTCCTCTCCTCCTCCTTCCCTCTTTACCCCCTTCCTCTACTCTGTTGGTTTCCAAAGTTTTCGATAATCAGAAAAAGGTGTCTTTTTAAGGTGAGTGCAGAGCACAACAAATAACAGTAAGAAATCCCACAGGTTCTCACTGGCTCCACCTGGATCAAGCTACCTGGTTAGCACACTTGAATCATAAAGACTCAGGGTTGTGAGAAGTGATGCTCACTGAAAACTCAGGATGCTGTGACCGAAGATGTGATCCAGGATGGTAGGTAATCAAATCTGAACATGAAGTTCCTCTTTCTGTGTAAAGGAGAGGCCAGTCCTAGGTGGGTGCATCTCATGCCAGAGTGTGTGGTTTTGTGAGTGGAGTGTAGGCTGAGTGCATATGTACAGCGGCCCAATCTGTTATCATTTCTTGCAGCCCCAGATCCCGCTATTTTTGCAATCACTATATTCTTGGACTTTGCCATTACATGAGAGTTAGAAATCCTTTGCTGTCAAATGAGTCTTGCACTTGGTAAACGGAAGCGGAGAGTTGCAAATGTCAGATCTCAGAATGTGAAAATGATTGAGTCAAAATGGGGCATGGGTTGGATATTTGCCAGTTTCCTAAACTGTAGCAAAGAATGCGGTTGGATCATGGCTTATTGAATCTTGAAACTGAGACAAGGACTTCCATTAAGGCTTGAGTTTTAAAGTTTAGGTAAAATTGTTCTGTGGTTTTAATTCTGATAATGTTTGATACAAAGGTAATGCCTTGGTTTCAAAATGAACTGCGAAGAACTTCAATTGAAATGGAATTATCTCACACTTAAATATATGATCAAATTAAACTTACAAAACAACTCTCTGGGACTAATTTTTTTTTAATGTGTACTGACCTCTGAATTTTTGTTAGTCTCCCGTTACCCAAGGATCTCTGGCTCCTGCTGCCTCAGCACTTTTGTGTCATTGGAATCAGATTCCACTTTGTCACCCTCCATCCTGCAGATAGTGGTCTTTTGGATGGTTTACATGGAGTTGCCACTTTCCAGGGCATCCCTGAGATTGAAGCCCTCCTAGTCTTCCAGCAGGAAGCCATAAGTGGTGATCCTAGCCTCCAACTATATCATCAGGGCCTCATAGTTCTGGGCCTCCTGCTGTTCCTCTGCCCCAGTCTGTGCCAGCTCTGATTCCAGGTACAGCAGGACCCCCTTGAGTTGCTCCATCTGCATGGCATAGTGGACCTCCATGACCCTCAGACTGTTCTCTAAGCTCGTCTTCAGATTTCTCATGAAGTCCAGGTTGATCTCCAAAGACTAGGTTGCTTATCTCAGCTCTGTGATGATCATCTCCACAGCTTGATCTCAGGATGACTGCAAGGTGAAACTGTTTTCTCCCTTGATCTACTGGAGCCACTACATGTCCAGTTCCTCTTGGTTCTTCCAAGCCAGCACATCATACTGGGCCCAGATGTCTGCCATGATCTTGCTGAGGTCTTGAGATTGGGGTCATCCACAGTCAATCTAGAGCTGGCAATTTGGGCTTGAAGGCCTTTGATTTCCTCCTCATGGTTCCTCACGAACAGCAGCTCCTTCTGGAGACCCTTGATTTCTAGCTGCAGCTGAGTGATATTGATGTCATCAATGACCTTGAGAAGCCCGTGGATATCACTCTCCACAAACTGGGGCATGGCCACCTGTTTCTCCTATTTGACTCTAAAGTCATCAGCTGCAAAAGAGTATTGTCAATCTGCAGAAGGATGCGGGCATTGTTCAAAGAATTTGCAAAGACCTGACAAAGATGCAGCTGCTCAATTGTCTTGAAGTGATGCGTCTGACCTGGGGCTGCTGCTTCTCTGGATAGGCCTGAATTTTGCCCTCCAGGCTTCTCACTCTGTCGAGGTAGGAAGCCAAGCAATCATTGAGGTCTTGCATGGTTTCCTTGCTCTGGATGCAGCCATTTCCCCCAGAACCCTGGCCATCCCAGCACCAGACTCAGGGGTCCCCCAGCCACCTCGGAAGCTGGTGGAGAGCGACGGGGAGGTCCAGGAGTCTCCATCACTGGCGCTTGCATAGAAGCTGGCAGCGTCACTAGCAAGGCTGACCCAGTGACTAGGTGACCAGAGGGAGCCCAGGGACCCTCAATTGGTGGAGAAGGTAGTAGAGCCGGTGGTAAAGATCATGTCATGGAGGGAGGTGAGAGACCAGGACAAGTTCAGGCTGCTGGGAAAAACCTTTATTAAAATAATTCATTAGAAAAAATTTATTTCTTTCATAGTTCTTGCTTTACTAAATTTCTCTGTTAAGTAGATTTAGCTGCTGTTGTGGTTTGGATGTGAGGTGTTCCCCAAAATCTCAATGCAAGAAGGTTCAGGGGAGAAATGATTGGGTTATAGTCTTAACCTAATGGGTGAATTAATCCCTGATGGGGTTAACTGAGTGGTAACTGGAGGCAGGTGGGGTCGGGCTGGAGGAAGTGGTTCATTGAGGGTGTGGCTATGGGGTATATATTTGTATCTGGAGAATGGAGTCCATCTTTCTGCATTCTGATCGCTGTGTGAGCTGCCTTTCCACTGCTACATCTCAGCCTCACCTTGAGCCCTGAGGAATGGAGCCATCCTTCTATGGACTAAGACCTCTGAAACTGTAAGCCCTCAAATAAACTTTTCCTCCTTTGAAATTGTTCGGGTCAGATCTTTTAGTCACAGCAGTGAAAAAGCTGACGAAAACAGCTGCTTTACATTTTTTCTGGGGAATTTCCACCATTTTGATGTTATATATTTATGCTTTCTCCTCTTTAATGATTAACCCTCCACAGATATTTCCATATTTAAAATTTATTTTTTTAAAGAACAATGATCTTGAATTTTTTTAAAAAAATATTTATGCCATTTATCACTTTAATATTTTATTGGTTTTTGCTTTTCTTATTATAATTCCCTTCTTATTTAGTTTTTCTGATTTTTCTACATAGTTTCTTGCATTGAATTTATTCTTCTATAACAAAGTATTTAAAACAGATTTTTTTGCTGGACACATCTTTAGCATATCATTTAAATTTTGACATTTTGCAGTTGTAATATTGTTACTTTCTAAATAGTCTTTAAATGTAGTTTGAGTCTTGGAACAAAGAATAGAAGTATATATTTGCATTTGCTTTTTCTTCTTTTTTTCTTTTTCTTTTTTTTTCTGTGTGTGTGTGTCGGGTGGCGGGGGGGGGGGGGGGGGGGGGGGGGGGGGGGGG
>PVHX01000205.1:103091-216242 GCA_004024805.1 Geosciurus inauris | reverse complement strand
CTTATGACCCTCCTGCCTTAGCCTCCCTCTCTTATTTCCATGCCAATGATATTTTTGTTAACCTTTTCTTATTATCATCATATACTTAATACATTTGGCTTGTGACAGACAAGAGTCCCAAAGTCTGGTCACATAATCATTGGGGATTTTATTGGCTTCAAGATGTTTGAGAAAACATGAGTGTTAACTGTACCTGATTTCAAGAATTACTAAAAAAATAAATAAAAATAAAAAGAGAAACTTACCAGGTTTTATAGATGAATCTACCCACCCAATATTTCTACTTTTTCTCAATCTCCTCCTAATGTCTATCCTCAGCTTCCATCTCATCTATACACCTAAAATCTACCATACTAACAATAACAACAACAAAAAATAGGGTTACTAATGAATCAAGATCCAAGGAACACTTAGAGGTTTGTCTTTGGAGGGTTGCTATGACTTTTTGATTGTCCAAATGTTATGAAACACAATTGATTTGGCATATTATTTCAATCATTTCAAACTTGATTGAGCCTCAAGATAAATTCCCGAATCCCCCTTAAATCTACCAGTGACACATAAAAATCTCTCGTTATGAATATGTATATGCCAAACAAAGAATAGATTGGTGAATATGATATCATCTGGAAGTTTAAAAAATGTGGCTGAGTAATGAGAAAATGTGTTATCTGAAGATCACCCATTCCTATTTCCTTTGGAGAGTAAACCTCTCTCCTGCAGGATTGAAGGAGGACGGTATCCAGCTGTACGGAATCGGGGGTGGGCATGGGGCACAAACAGCTTCTTGAACAAACTATAATTAATGCCCTTCTCTGTATCCTCACTTCTACCTCTACTTCAGAGGCCCTAGATACCACCAGTATGTAAGATGATTAGGTGCTAATTAACTTCTGTGGTATAAATCGGGATGTTTCTGAGCTTTCCCTGCACCTTTGGGATTCAGCACTGTAGGGTCCCTCTGGTAAGTTGTTTTTTGACTTTGCATTTCAGTTTACAAAGTTGTGCTGCTGATTTATTCTTTCTTTTTATTTTACCTTTTTTCTTTAGTCCTAATAAGTTTCAGTAAGTATTCAGAAGACAGAAAAAGTAAAGGCCTACTTTTGGTCTGCCATCTTTATCTAGAAGTTTGAGGGACTCTTCCGTTTTAATCAAGCTATCTCTTTTCTAAAGCAAACTTGAGTTGTGCGATGTGAGTTTTTCCTACTGTAGTTCTTCTATCTGCCTAATTAGTGTCAATTCTTCTCACAATCTGTTTTTATGTTTTCTGACAGTTTTGCTTTCCAAAGTCATGGTAAATCTTTTAAAAAGTATCATCTTTATGGATATCTTTGTGATAGGTTGAAAGAGGCTATATTGTAGTTTTATAGTAGAGATCGTTTTGAACTGGAAACCATTGATTTTTGTTTAGAAAACTGTGTGATCTGATTGAGTGCAAAACTAAAATTGTAGATTCTGACCTTGGATACTATATATTTTTTTAAAATAGAAAAGGCCTTTTACTACACCTGTAAAAAATGGCTGTTCCATCACCTGAGATCTATTGCAGTACATCCTGGTCGTCACATCACAACCGTTCAATGAATGTGCTTGGCCAGCTACTTTTCTGAAAGCTTGTCTTAAAGCCAGACTCCTGGAACGAGAAGGCTGTGGTCACTATGTCATTCTCACTCCCTGGGTAATATCACTGAGTTCCATGACTCAAAACTGCTACCTCTAAGATGAAGGATCTAAGCCTTATAACTCTGTCTCTGCCCTCTTATCTCAATTTGGACCTATTTATCCAGCCACCACTTGGTTGCCTAGTTGCCAACCTAGTGGCAATTCAAAAGAGAAATCTTAATTCTATCCCCTTACATGTTTTTTCCCACAGTTTTTTTTTCCCTGTCTCAAAATATGACTCTGCAATTTGCTGTTTACCACATTACTCAGGCTAAAATCCTAAGGGTAATTTTTGTAGGGTGATCAACTATCCTGATTTGCCTGGAACTGGGAGGTTTTCCAAAACACAGGACTTTGATTGCTAAAACCAGGAAAATCTTAAGGCAAATTAGGATGAGTTCAATACCCTAAGGTTTTCATTCTTCCTTTCTCTCCCTCATATAACATATCCAAGATATTAAATGTATTTTAAATTAATTATGATAGCTGCTTGACAATATGCTATCCTGGAGAATCCTAGTACATAGCTGATTTAAACTAGTGGTGAACTGATATCTGTCTCTTTTGTCAACATAAAGCCAAAAGAAAAACTGAAGACTCACGTTGAGAAATAACAATTAACTACTGTGTCGGGAAGAGAGATGTGAATTTGAAATCACTTATGTTACCCCATTCCTTCAAAATTACTTGAAATCTTGTTCCATATAACAGTTTCCAATTCCATAGAGTGCTTTCTCTCGGGAAGCATGCTGGGAAATTTCTTCCAATGTGTCATTGGAGCTATACTCGAGTGAGTTATCCCCTTTTCATATGGCTAAGTAATAGCCATAATGACAGCCATATTTTCTTTTAAGGGTCAAATCCTTTGCTTTTTGATGGCAGATATTTAATTCCAAATGACTAAAGCCCAAAAGGGAATAATTGGTAAAATTTCCTTCACTAATAAGTAGTAATACTTAAGGTGCCAGGTTCTTTTTTAGATACTGAGGATATAACAATGAATGAGGTACAGTATCTTATCTGTTGGGAAAATCAATATGTTTCATAATAAATGTATAGGTAGATATTATGAGAAAAATAAAGTTAAGGTAAGATAATGGGGAGTGAAAGGATAAATGAAGTAATGTTGTGCAAGGTAGAAGAGATTCGAGGGAGCTGTTGCCATAGCGCCAGAAAAGCCACTCTGTGGAGGTGATAACTATGCAGAAACCTAAATGAGGCGAGAGGTAGATCCTGTGAAGGTCTCAGGAAGGAATTTTCTGAGCATATGAATGAAGAATATTCATGAAGAATATGAACAAAGGCCAGCTTGGAGACCAGCATGCTGGTCAATGGTAGTAGAAGGTGGGACAAGAAATAGAGAATGAGGTCAGGGAAATACAGGGGGTCAAATCACTGCAGGCCTTGAGTCTGCAGGAAGGGATTTGGATGTATTTTATGCATGATGGGAATCCTGACCTTTCTGGATGCTGTGTAGAGAATAGACAATGGGAAGGCAAAGGTGAGAGAATGGGCTGTCAGAAAGTTCTTTCTTCAGATGAGAGATGATCCTTGGCTTGCACTAGGATGGCAGAGGTGAAGGTGAAGAAAATTCTCAAGCTACTTTTGACCAAAGGTGATCCTAAAGAATATGATGATGAAGTCAAATACAGTTGCGAATCTTTGACCTGAGCATCTTAGAACAGACAGAGTTGCCGTTTGCCTTATAGCAGGAGACTGGGTATGGGGTTTAATCTAGGAAGGGGGACTTTAGTTTTGGAAATGCTCAGATGGAGTTTCCTCCTAGATGTGCATATGAAAATGTTGAACAGGGAGTTGGATGAACAAGCTTGGACTTCTAGAGAAGCAGTGGGGCATACTGTGAAGTTATCAGTGAGTAGATGGTGCTGATGGCCATGACCTTGGGTGAGATAAACTAGAAAGGGCAAATGGGAGGGTTGTGGGAATTGAGACTTGGGAGACACTGAAGCAGTGATGTCTGTAAGGCACTCAGAACATGTCATTTGGTGAATATCGATAGCACATGTTATCTAAGTGTTAATTAAAACATAAATTTAAGAAATAATTCCAATATTTAGAGACCTGAAATGCAGATTGAGGAGGAGGAAAACCAGGAGGGTGTGTGAGGTATTGTTGAAGCTCAAAGAAAAAAGTGATTTTGGCAAGAGGTTGTGACCAATTTTTTTTCAGAGTTTGAGAGGTCAAATAAGATGAAGATGAAAAAGAAATGAAGTCCCATGATACTACAAAATTGGATAGTTAAAAAGGGAGACAGAAATGCAAGAGGAAGCATTGTGTGTTAGGTTGAGTCAAAGAGCTGCCTAACACAAGACTGTAGAATGAAGATGAGGAACATTGCCTGGAGATACATGGGGTAGGCTCCAGAGCTCCTAAAAGACTGTGCCTCTGAGGAAGAGCCGGCCAGAGTGTCTGGAAGAACCCCACCTTAAAGGAAGTTACCTCAATAGCCCGAGAAAGGGACTCTTGATGAAGGAAGTTGAGCTTTTGGCAAAGCTGCTCAGTTCCAAATGGAGAATGGTGGCATTGGCAGCAAGCTGGGAAAAAGAGATTCTGCCCGGGTGCAACCACAGCGGGCAGACGGTAAAATCTGATGCCAATGGTACGTCTTGGGGCTGCAGCAACAATATCTGCCACTGTAATCATGGGCTGAAAGACCTCTTTTGAAGACTGATTATCTTAGATCATATCAAGCAGACTGAGAGTTGAGCAGGATTTGATTTCTTTTTAATAAATGAGGTGGCAGTAATGTACATGTTTGTAAGTGTGTTGTGGAGCCATTTGTGCTTAGTAGAATGACATCTCTTCTGTAATTGCCCTCACGTGAGGAGTCTTACATTGCTTTTATGTGTCTGGGTAGGAGTAATGTGTTATTCTTGTCCATGTGTGGGTGCCCTCGGGTCCAGGGGCTGCTTTCTCTTTAAGATTATGTGAGTGATCAAGGCGAATGTAAGGCAGTTCTCCTAGTGAAAGATGTACATGAGTTGGGCGCGGTGGCACACGCCTGTAATTCCAGTACTTTGAGAGGCTGAGGCAGGAGGATCACGAGTTCAAAGCCAGTCTCAGCAATGGTGAGGCACCAAGCAACTCATCGAGACCCTGTCTCTACATAAAACACAAAAATAGAGCTGGGGATGTGGCTCAGTGGTTGAGTGCCCGAGTTCAGTCCCGGGTACCACACACAAAAAAAAGGTACAAGATACAGGTCTACTTTTCTTGACTTTTCTGCCAATACAACCTTTCTACTACATTGTGGAAATATTTGCAAGCTGGCCCCTGTGGTCTACTTTTCCTGATACTGGATAAATTTCCATGCCTACTGAACATACCAGTTCCCCATGAATCTGGAAGCAAATGTGTAGTCTAGCTATAGTACCTTGAGTAGTCCCATGAATGAATCATGAAGTTCCCCTAACATCTGCCAGCATGGAATTTGACTTTCAAGTTGCTGGCAACGGCAGCCAACTACTGGACAACATTACAGCAGTCATCTGGCTGAATAACCCCAACGCAGTTATAAAACATTGTGCAGGAATAAATCACTTTTGGTAAACTTATGAATGCACATATATTACTAATGGAATTAGTTTATATTCATTTTAAGTGTTCTGGTACCTGCTTTTTGGTACCTGAACAAACAATATTTTGATAGTAGAGAGAACATTAATAGCAGTTTAGGTCATACTTATTGATTACCAACCTGTTACACAGAGGTAGTTGGTGGTTACTGGCATAGGTCTAGATAGACTCAGAACTGAGTCTGAAGTATTTTCCTGAACCAGATTGAGCTGCAGCTGCTCTCTAAGGATGTGAGCTGTCAAAAGTGATGGCAAGTCTAGATCAGAGTATATCAGTAAGTACATTGCTGTCTTGCAAGGTCATATCAGGGGCAAATGGACAACCAGATCAGTCTATGAAAATAGACCCCAGAGCTTCAAATGAGCTTTGCATGGCCAGTCTATGGTTCAAAGGTCAGAGATAAATACAGATCGTAGAGTCAGAATTTCAGGCAAAGAGGCCTGACATTTGTTCAGAGAATCAGTAGCAGACTAGGTCTTCTTTGTAAACCATTTAGTCTCAGCCAGGGGGCTTTTATATCCTCTTCACTAGTGCAGGAGACAGATCTCCTCTGCACCCAGACAGGCAGAGATGCATTTACTTATTCAATTGATGTTTGGGTTCAACATTTAACACAATAGACATACAGTAGCCTAATCCTTTCAAAGCTTATATAGTAACCTACTGGGTGAAACCAATATAAAATATATATTTAACATTGAGTAATGAGGGTTATATTAAGAGTAAATTCCAGGCTAGAAAGGACAGTGATAGGGAGAAAAGGGCCAGTACTATCCTGTAGTTTGGGACTTTTCTGCACTTTAAAGCCATATCAGAGGTGCATCACTGGATTGTTCTCCTTGCTCCCCAAACACTCCCAGCTGAGGTTACTTCAACTATAAACTCAGTCCACACAAGTTCTGCCTCTGAGTGGCTAATGAAGGAGCCAGAAACTCACTTGGCCCTGCCTTGCAACTAATCCTCCTGACTGTTGATATTATAATTTTATGGGGACAGGATGTTAGCCTGTATATTTTGTGACAATCTCTTCCCCTTCCCTAGTTCTTCAGTATCTGGGTCATACCTTATTCTTAGCATTGGTTTCCCTGACTGAAATGTGTATTCCTCAAGGATAAGCATTTCTCATCCCTAGTTTATCATATAAGAATTCACTAACACCTGCTGTTGACTCTTTATGTGAACTATACCCTGTCTAAAATCTGGTCCTCTGAAGGGATTTAATTTCACAGTCCTTCCCAGCTCAGGTAGACACCCTCCATCATGAACTTGGTAGAGTCATTCTTCAAACACTTTTACTTATACTACTACATTCAGATGCATTTCCAGGTCTTGAGATGTTTTTTGTTTGCTTCTTATATCTTAAATTTCAATTTTCAGCATAAAGACCATTTTTTTCCTGGTCTGGACTAGCTTCTACCTCCTTAGGTCTTAGTTCTGGGAGCAATGCTTACTTCACATCATTCATGAAAGAAATGCAAATGCAGGAGATTTCAGTCTTGTCATTGTGTAATTCAATCTTGAACGTGTAATTCCTCAGGGCAGTATATTGTCCCTTTATCTTTGGATAGGATGACTGGCATTTACTTATTTTTTCATTTGAAGCATCTCTGGGGCAATAAGCCTCAGACAATGGTCTGTAACTGCAGTCTTATCAACTAAAAAATTTACTGCCTGACCAAATATGATTCTTAATATAATTTTCATGTTCAGCTTTTCTAGTTTAAAAATGTATATATATTGGAAATGTAGGAAAAGTAGGAGGAAAAAAATATAGAAGTTGTATGAGAAGGAGGAAGTTCTTTGCTAGTTTTTGTAAGCTGTGTGTGTGTGTGTGTGTGTGTGTGTGTCTTGGGCAGAAGTGTTTGACTTCTGTGATTTTACTGTATGGGAATATTCATTAGTTTCCTCATCCATCAAATTCCTCGTCCATATTGATGATCATCATTACTAAAAACATTCAGACTTGTTTGTTGGAGAGGATAGGCTTTTTTTAATTTAATTTTATTTTTTTAGTTGTAGGTGGACAGAATATCTTTATTTTATTTTTATGTGGTGCTGAGGATCGAACCCAGTGCCTCACGCATGCTAGGCGAGCACGCTACCATTGTGCCATAATCCCAGCCCCGAGGATAGGCTTTCTTAGGCAACACTTTTGAATATTAAGATAATAAACAGGTTCTTGTTTAGGAAACAATCTTTCTTTTAACTATTAGATTTTCAAATGATGTCCCCTTAATACTAAATATTATTACAATGTTAAATGTATTTGAAATCAAGTCAGAACTTTCAAATATTAAACGATCCCATGTATAATAGCTATGAAATATAAAATATCTGAAAATTAACCAAAGAGGTGAAAGATCTCTACAATAACTATAAAACACTGATAAAAGAAATTGAAGAGGACACACCAAAAATGGAAAAACATCCTATTTTTGTGGATTGGAAGAATTAATATTGTTAAAATGTTCACATTTCCTAGCATGATTTGACAATTCAATAATGCAATCTCTATTAAATAACAATGGCATTATTTACAGAACTAGGAAAAAAATTCTAAAAATCACATGGAAACACACACACACACACACACACACACACACGGAATAGCCAAAGTGATTCTGAGATAAAAGAATAAAGCAGGAGGCATTATACTACCTGATTTCAAAACAAACTACAAATCTGATCAAAATAGCATGATATTGACATAAAAACAGACACATAGACTAATATTACAGAACAGAGATCTTGAAAGTAAACCTATGCATCTACAGCCAACTAATTTTTCCACTAAGATTCTAAGAATATGTCTTGGGAAAGAACAGTCTTCTCAATGAATGGCACTAGGAAGATTGGATATCTACATTTGTGCTTTATTTTTGTACTGGAAATTGAACCCAGGGATGTTTAACCACTGAGCCACATCCCAAACCCTTATTTTTTTGAACCAGATTCTCGCTAAATTGCTTAGAGCCTTGCCAAGTTGCTGAGGCTGGCTTTGAACTTCTGATCCTCCGGCCTCAGCGTGCCCTGATGTTGGTATTAAAGGAATATGCCACCATGCCAGGCAGATATCCACATCTAGAATGAATCTAGATCCCTGTTTCTCACTAGTTATAAAAATCAACTCAAAATGAATCAAAGACTTCAATGTAAGATCTGAAACTATGAAACCTCTAGAAGAAAACAAATGCTCCAAGGCATTAAGATGGGCAAGGATGTTGGGGAGAAGGACCCTAAAAGAACAGGCAACAAAAGCAAAAAAAAATAGACAATGGAATTATATTAAATTTAAAAGCTTCTGCAAAGCACAAGACATGATCAAGAGTGACAGCTGGCAGAATGGAAAAAAAATGTCTGAGAACTTTACATCAAGGGATCGATATTCAGAATATAAAAGGAGTTCAAACAAAACTCAGTATCAAAAAACTCCAAATAATTCAATTTAAAAAATGGGCAATAGACCTAAATAGTTATAAAAAGAAGACATGAGGATAGCCAATAGATACATGAAAAACTTCTCAATATCACTAATCATCAGGGAAATGCAAACCAAAACTACATCATCTTATTCCAGTAAGAAAGGCTATTATCAAAGAGACAATAACAAATGCTGGCAAGGATATGGAGAAGGAGAAACTCTGATAAACCACTGGTGGAATGTAAATCAGTGCAATCGTTTTAGCAAATATTATGGAGTTTCCTCAAAAATTAAAAATAGAACTACTATGTGATCCAGCAACCCTACTGTTGGGTATTTATTCAAAGGAAATGAAATTAGTCTGTTGAGAGACATCTGCACTCTCATGTTTATTGCAGCGCTATTTACAATAGCCCAAAACATAAACAACCTAAGTGTCCATTGCTGATGAATGGATAGAGAAAATGTGGTACATGTACACAATTGAACACTACTGATCCATAAAAAGAAGGAAGTGGTGTCATTTCTGACAACATGAGTGAACTGGAGATAACTGTTAGGTGAGATAAGCCAGGTACAGAAAGATAAACACTGCATGATTTTACTCTTATGGAATCTAAAAAAATTTACCTCACAGAGCTTGAGAGTAGATAGGGGTTACCAGAGGCTGGAGGTGGGGGAAGTAGGGAGCAATGAGGGGTGGGGAAAGTTTGATTAATGGGTCCTATGTTATAGTTAGATAGCAGTAAGAAATTCTGGTGTAGGGTGATTATTGATAAGGACCAATGTTGTTTCAAAAAGCTAGAATAAAGGATTTTGAATGTTTCCACCATAAAGAAATGATAATTATTTGAGGAGATAGATGTGTTTTCCCCAATTTAAACATGATATATACTCATAGTGAAATATCATAAAGGTACCCATTAGTAGGTACAGTTTTTGTTTGTATGTGTGTCTGTCTGTCTGTGGTGGGGTGCATGGTGCTGAGGCTCAAGCTTTACCATTACTGAGCTACAAACCTCCCCCATTTTTTGTTATATACTAAAAAATTTTAAAATAGCGATGTAACCATCCCTTTGAAGCCATTCTCTATACATATACATATTTAATATTACAATGACTTTTTGGTAACTTTGAATGTGTGTGCTTTCAAAGTTGGCTTGCTAGATAGCCAATGAATAGAAAACTATGCTTAGGCAGGCCAAGACACAGCAAGTGAGAAACTCTTATCTATAGGCAATTAGGATTCATTGACCAAAGATGGATGCAAATGTCAAAAGTGAAGGTTGCAGAAGGACAAAGTCATTCTCCAGGAGCAACCACAGGGATATGTATGTAGACCAGGACCCTTATACAAGGAAACCAAGATCCAGTTTAGGAGATTAAATTTATACATCCAATGGTATGCCTCACATACTATTATTGTAAATAAAAATGTAGGATAAAGAACATAAACAAGCACAGTAAGTACAGTTCCAATATTAGTGGAGATATCCTGTGTATTGCACAGTGTGCTAGAAGCTAAGGATTCAGAGATGACTGGCATAATTATCTGTACTGCCATGCAGAACAAATATTAAGAGGCAAGCTATTGTGGTGGTTGAAGTATGGACTGTGAAGTAGAGCTGTCTGGACTTACCTTCTATTTCTAGCACTTAACTAGTTCATGATTCAGAGTAAATTACTGAATAGCTCTCTGCCTCAGTTTCCTTACTGCAATAATACTATTAGCTGCCTCATGTGATTGTCCTTTAAGGGATTATCTATAAAGCTCTAGAACAGTGCCCAACTCAGTAAGCGATAAGGGTTTCCTATTAGGATTACTCTATGGGTTTATAATAATGTTGCCCAAAGTCAGATTTGTGTTGAGCTGAGACAAAATATTGGGGTGTAAAAGAAAATACCAAAACTTCTATTTTTATTTTAACCTGAAAATATGAAATTCAGTTTCATGAATTTTAGCAAATAAGTTGAAACTGTTGCCCTTTTTTAGTAATAAGGGAGTAAGCTGTGTGGAACAGGAGGGTAAAGCAGGAGCTATGAGTTTGGAGGTGTGTTCTTATTTGTTTGCTGATACCATATTGTTTTAGTTAGCTTTTTTGCTAGTGTGACTGAAAGACCTGACTGGAGCAAATTATAAAGGAGGAAATGTTTATTTGGGGGTTCATGGTTTCAGAGGTCTCAGTCCATAGAAGGTCAGCTCCCTTTCCTCAGGGCTCAAGGTGATGCAGAACATGATGGCAGAACAGTGTAGTGGAGGAAGCAGCTCACATGATGATCAGAGAGGAGAGAGAGACTCCACTCACTAGATACAAAATACATGCCCCAAAGCACACCCCTAAGGACCCACCTCCTCCAGCCACACCCTACCTGCTTTTAGCCACCACTCAGTTAATCCCATCAAGGAATTACTAATTGGGGTAAAAGTTCTAAGAACCAAATCATTTCTCCTCTAATCTTCTTGAATTGTCTCACATGTGAGCCTCTGGGGGACACCTCACATCCAAACCATAACACATGTTGAAATATATTGCATTAACAAGCTTAGATAAGTGGATCAAAAGTATTTAATTTTTGTAATTTGTTTTAGAAATGTTTTACCATAGTATTTCAAATGGAAAGACAAGTTGCCAGAATAGTGCAAGGATTTTACATACACTTTTTACTAATTGTTGACATCTTTTCCAACTGGGTTTTATCACTCTGTGTATATATATATGCATTTTTTTTAGTCATTTGAAATAAGTTGGAGGCATTGTACCCTATTATCCTTAAACATGTCATCATGTATCACAGAAGAACAAGGGCATTCTCTTTAATAGCATTACGAGGATCAAAATCAGGACAACTGAACATGAATATTATCAGTGTTCCCCACTCCAGGATCCAATCCAGGATCATACATTACATTTAGTTGTCATGTCTCTTTAGTTTCCTTTAGTCAAAAACAGTTCCTTAGCTTTACTTGGCTTTTCTTGACCTTGACCATTTTGATGTATATTGGTCAGTTATTTGGTGGACTAACACTCAATTAGAGTTTGTTTACTCATGGTTGCATTCAGGTATGTGCTTTTCTCAGGGAACCCACAGAAATAATAATATGGACATCTCAGTGTACCGTGTCTAGAGGGCCTTGATGGTGATATTAAATTTGATCTCTTGGTAGAAGTGAAATCTGTCCAGTTTCTCCAATATACAGTTACTATTTTACCCTTTGTGATTAAATAAGTAATTTGGGGGAAGATCACCTACTTAGTAGTGGAGGTGAAAAGCCACCAGCCAATGGGGACATATTCATTCTTCTTGCTATCACAAGAATGACTGAGTTAATCCAGAGAAGATGATCACAAAGTGATTTATTTTTTACTGACTACTTGAGTGGCACATTAGAAAACATTGCTGATAATTTGTAGGGATGAATATTAGAATAAATTAGAAGAGGGGAGGCTTATAATACAGTTGAAGAAAAGGATATGTTTTAACAAATTTCAGTGTTTGTGCTATTTGCTGGGTTAGGTTTAAATATTGAAATAGATTAATGACTAATTTGTGATTCAAAAAGATATTCTGAAGAAGATGGTCCAAATAGTAAGTGACTTATTTAATTAAGCAGAGTATTATCAGAAATTCAAGTGTAACCTCTGATGGAATGGCTGCTTAACTTGTAATTAAAATAGGATTTTTAAGGGCCAATTTAGGTTTACAGAGGACCTCACATGTGAACATTATTATTGACTGTGCATCTTATAGGTACAATTTTTCAGTAAACAAGTTAGAGCTTTAGCCTTACAAAGTGGTAGGATGTCATCAATATTTTATTTTATATATCAAGTTCTTTAAAATATAGTTGATTGGAATATGTAATAAGATGTGTGGCTACTAGGAATATCCTTTATATCACAGTGACTCATGGGTTACCTTATGGCAATACTTATCTCACTTATAAACACTGTGTGTGTATATATATATATTTTAAAAAGGCATGTGTTCTGGATTGGCTGACATTTTCTGTGATGACAAGTGGCTGATCCAGTGGTATTGAGTAGTATGCTACCAAGAAGATAAATCAAAATTAAAATGAAAAACCCGTCTTCCAAGAAATATGACTTTAGAAAAGCAGTGACCAAAGAAAACAAAACAAAACCCTAATCCCAAAGCACAAAAACCAAAAATACAAAATCATCACCAACACCAACCCGCGTACTATAGAGCTAGAAATGGATATTTTGAAATTTTTTATTATTATGTGACTTTTCATGATGTCATATTTAAACATCATATTGTTATACATAGAAAAGAAAACTTCATTCAGGTTCTAATTGAGAGTTTCAAGTTGTCTTTAACAACTTTGTCTAAATATAGGAAAGTGTACAATTTCCCATTGGTGGTACATCACAGTGGCCCATCCGCTGGTTGTAAGAGCTACTGATGAACTTAAGAAGAAATAACAGTTTGCTAACTGAGTAATTGGTAGGTAGCATTGTGGGATAGAGCAGAAGAATATTATGTTAAATGCAGTTAATCTCTATGTAATTTCCAGGTATTATTTTTAACTATGGAGTCATTAAAACAAATATTAGATGAAACTGAATTTAGACTCAGACCTTTAAGTCACTGTTTTACAAAGTATTTAACTGAGATGCTAAAACCACAATGTAACATTTAATTACAGTTCTTTTACTCTGGGGTAAAAGGTTTTTCTATAATAAAATTTGTAAGTTGTATATTTCATAAATATACAATATTTTAAATATTTTGTTAATGTCTTAAAACACTTCTGTGTATATTATACACTTCATAGGGTTGTGTTAAACATTTTTTTTTAAACTGACGTGATCATCTTCAAATTGGAGACCAGGTGTGGTTGTCAGGGGACACCTCAGAGAAGGAAGTAACAGTACAGAAGGGAATCAGATTGGAAGGCAATGCCTTCTCAGTGGGGTAAGAGTGATCACAAATAGACCAGATTTCCTAGAGCAAATGGGAGGATCCACCCACAACTTTTCACACCTGTCTGTCTTACTGACATTGGACTGTGGAAAAGCCTTACTCTTCAGCAATTAGAGTCTCAATTTTTGTTGAATGGCTCCCGTGAGCTTTATTTACTGGTGGATCCTGGGATGGCTACAAAGGCAGCCAGGGTGCTTGTTCTTATGGACACAGAGTACTTGCTGTGTAAGGAGATAAGATTTAACACAAGTGACAATTGTAGACATTGGCATGCCAAGAACTTAATGGGTGGTGCAGATGGTGGCAGATGAGTTGAGCATAAAAGCAGATTTTTATGACTAGAAAGCTTGTGGCATTTCCAACCTCACTCCCTTCCACAATCAACTTGGTTCCAGCTCTTCTTCCATCCAAAGCTTTTGTATACTCTGTTATCCTGGCCTGGAATGCTCTTGGGACATCTGGCTTCTTCTCATTCTTCGGTCTTAGCTCAAATGGCTCCTCTTCAGACGGTCTCTGATCATCACTGTCAGGAGCATTCATTCCACCAAAATCCATTTCCTTAGGCAGTTTCTTCCATAGCAATTTTTATAATCACTTATTGCATATGATTTTATTTTTGTTCTCTTTCTACTTCATCTACCCTCAACTAGAATGTGAAAATATAGCAACTTCTATTTTCTCATCATTGCCTGCACTTAGCACATAGTATGTGGCCTGACATAAAGCAACAATAACTTATTGAACAAACATAAGTAGTAAAAATCAGAATTGGATCTCAGAGGATGGATAGAATCTGGGTAAATGATAAAAGAAATAGAGCCCTCTGAGAATAGGAAAATAATGGGCTCATCAAAAGTGAGGAGGCATGCTGTGAGATATGTTTGGAAGACAGATAAGAGCAATTTAGATTGAGTGGAAGGCTTGGGAAACGTAATGACTGGGCACAACATGAAACGGGAAGTTCCAGCCAGGGTGTGGGAGGCTTTGAAAGCCAGCCTAAGCATATCACAAGGCAATTTGGACTTTATCCTATATGTGGTCAGCAGGGAGTCACTAAACTTGGATGGAAATTGTCAATTAGAAAGCTTAATATGACGGGTCCCTTGGCACTGAGTAACTGCATATATTACAACTCGTCCTTGGTTAAGGGATCCATGGAGATGTCTGTCCAGACAATAGAAAGAGCTTTGGCTGAATTCATGGGGTAGTAGGAGGAGACATGAATGCTTCCAGGTTGAACTCTTTTTTTCAGTGAGTACTCAAGTCTTCCTGGAAAAAGAGGAGGCAAGTGGTATGCTTTGAAACTCAGGACATGTGTCTCTATTTCTTTTCGTCTAAATGTACCCTTCTTTAAAAAGTTTTGTAAGAGGCTTGAACTCTAGACTTTAAATTATAGACTAACCACTAATCCCTTTAAAAATTCAAGCTCTGACACTTATCTGAGATGACAGGCAAATTAAAGTAGTAGGGGATAAATATGGGGAATAAAGTTTATCCTTAATATTTTACATTCTAGTTGAAGGTAGGGAAAGGAGAAAGAGAACAAATAAAAAAAATAAATTAATATGCAATAAGTGATTACAAAAATTGCTATGGAGGGGAATTGCCTAAGATATAAAATGGATTTTTGTGCAATGAGTGCTTCTTTCTCAGCTCAGCCTCTAAGACTGTAAAATGGACAAATAATACCATCTTTATTTCAGCACTGACACATTCTTACACAGTAAACTTTATCCCCAGTATTTAGATCTATCACACCCAGAAGGCAGTCACATAAGTGATAGGATTTGGTATATACACAACCTATCTGCAAAGCCAATGATACAATTCATCTACAATTATGATAGTACTATCAATACAAGCAAGACTTTTGGTGAGACTTTTCCTATTACATCCACATCTCTGAACCTGTCAAAAGCTGGAAATGTTTTCCTAAGAAAGGATACTTGGTCACCAAAGTGTTTAAATGCAATTTTCATTAGAAATTCTGTATTTTCTTAATGCTGTAGTCTCAAACTTAAAATCTGCCAAACGATTGCTGATAAAAATAGATAATAGATTCCCTTGCAAATTGGTGATGGTTTTATGTTTTAAGATCTTAATTTGAGGCTATATACTTTGACTATATTTGGTTTGCTTGCTGGACTAACCAGAATATAAGTGGTGGATGTCCCTGAATATATCACTTGTATACTTTGGGCCTTAGATTTCCAACCTGTCAATTGGAGGGGATGTATGAAATCACTTCTAAGATGTGTTCCCTTTCTAAGATTCTATAATTTAGGGGGGACCTGTATCCTCCTAAATTCTTCAAACATTACTCCAAAAAGAGGTTTCTGTGTTGGTGTGGAAGGTGAAAAGAGATGACCTGAAAGGTCCTTTCAATTTCACAATTCTGTAACTAAGTGGATTCTGTAGATTCTCATAGATAATAGCTGCTTAAAGGCATTGACATCATCCACTTGTCCATGTTAGTAAATCTGTTCATTTCAAAGCTTATAAATATTTCAGAAAACATGCCAGAATTCTATCTTTCCAATGCTGCTTAGATCATCCTTAGGTAATGATCCCTTTAAGGTCCCTGTGACCTCTGTGAAAAGAAAGGGGCCATGAGTATGTCCTTCAAACTCAAGGCTACACAACCTTTATTCAGATCTTCTGTGGCTTTGTGTCTAAATAGGAGTAGTGAGTAAACTCTGATCATTAGTACTTTCCTCACATGGATAAGCACCCAAAGGACCCGGCTTGCTCCCAAGTTGCATGCAAGTGGGAGAAAATGGAGTCAGGGTGTAAGCAGCCCACCAGTACTGACTGTAGCTAGGCTGGAATGTGGGCACCTGGTGTGACATTTGTAGTCATTTTGTCTTTTCTTCCATATCTGTCCTATTTCTCCCTTTCCTCTAAATAGTGACCACCTTCACTGGAAGTTAAACATCCCAGAGGATGTGTGTGTAGGTGTAAGTGCCTATCAGAGTACCAGCACAAACCAGCATCTCAATATATATACATTTGGTGAATTGAATTATAATTTTTCTGATGATATGTGTAAATGATAAAAATAAAATGAGCTATTATGTAGCATTTAATATATGCCAGTTATAATGCTAAGTATTGTTAACTCACTCAGTGGCATGAAGTGAGCATAATTGTTATCCATAACTTAAAAATGAGAAAATTGGGACAGAAGCAAAATGTCATTTCCAAAGTCTAAAGATGTGGATTGGACTAGTTAATTTATTACAGCCCCATCCTCTGAACTACCACAACATAACCTACATCTCTACTATTTGGTCCAGGCCAGATGATTTGAACATAGCAATAAATAGCAAGTATGTGTCACCTTGACTCATACAGCAGATATTGGTAACTATTCATAAGTTTCTCTCTGATAAACATATATGAAAATCAAACTAAACTTGTATTAAACTTGGCTTCAAAATTGGACAGCATCAGCATATTAATTCCTTGTCAATTGGAATCACTGTATATAAGCTGAAGTTGAAGCTGTATAAATTGGGCATAAGTTGTGGTGTGCCTGATACACACCTTGCCCTCTCAGCCATGACTTCTTTCCTGAGAACCATAGCTGGATATCCAATGGCCTATTGAACATCTGTACTTGGATATCCAATAGATATAGACATGAAATTTATCGCTCTCTAGTTTTGCTATGTATGGGCTTCTTTTAAAGTTCTCTCAGTTGTTGGAAACATCATCTATCCAGTTGTTTTATTAAAAAAAAAAAAAGTGCTCCTTCCCTCTCCTTCAGCTCCAGATAGTCACTTAGTCACTGTGTCCCATTGACTTTACCTCCTAAAACACACCCTTTCCCTCCAGTCCTTTCTCTTCTGTATTAGTTTAAGTCTTTTTCAGCCACCCAATAGGTCTCTCACCTGTATCTATTCTATCTAATCCTCTCTCCTCTTTTCCCTTTGTTTTGGATATTTCCACTCCTTGGTTAACACTCAGTCTCCACAGGGCCAAGTTCAAGCTTCTCTGTGCATTTAACCATCTCTCCCTGCTTTGCTCAACTTGAGTGCTGCATCCACAGTTCAAGTCAGTCTATTCCATTCGCTTTCTGTGCCATCCACGGACAGGGGACAAACAGTTCTGAAACACTTTGCATACTTCACCACATTTTCCCAGGCCATTCCTTTGACCCCAAATAGTCTTTTCATTATTTCTCTTCCTAATAAACTGCAACTCATCTTTTATTTTTATTTTTTTATTTTTTTTATTTTTTGGTACCAGGGATTGAACTCAGGGGCACTCAACCACTGAGCCATATCCCCAGCCCTATTTTGTGTTTTATGTAGAGACAGGGTCTCACTGAGTTGCTTAGCACCTCGCCATTGCTGAGGCTGGCTTTGAACTAGCAATTCTCCTGTCTCAGCCTCCCTAAGTGCTGGGATTATAGGCGTGTGCCACCGCGCCCGGCTTGCAACTCATCTTTTAAGACCCAACTTAAAAGGTTATTTCTGTACATCTCTCTTCGACCACTTTCATTTATGAATCCCAATTTGCAATCCCATTTTAATTTTTTATTGATTTATTAATCCATTCACCAAATATTTTAATGCTTGATACATATCCAGAACTCTGCTAGTCTGTTAATCAAATAATTACACAAATGTAAAATTGCACCTGCTGTGAGGCCCAGGGTAAAAAAAAGATATAATGTGATCACCACTGAAGAATGAATGAGAACTATCTGGTGGGGAGCAATAGGCAGAGCAGAAGGTCAGGCATGTTTAAAGACCCAGTGGCAGGGAGCAGGACCCCCTCAAGGGGTTTATTGATGAAAGGGAGGATGATTTGTTGGTCTCTGTAAGGTTAGAGGAATCAGCAGTGACCAGACTCTGTGGGTCTCCCTAAGTGAGATACAGAAAGTTGATATTAATATCAAGAACAATGAAAAATATTTTAAGGGTTTTAAGTGGAAGAATGACATAATCAGATGAGTATTTTGGAAAGATTGCCCCTGTTCCAGGCTAGAAAGCAGATTAGAGGGTGCCACAGCAGAGCAGGTCTTAGCTGTTAGTCATCTGGACAATGGTGTGGGTTAAAGAACTGGTGCTGGTGTTGGTGGTAATGGTGGCTACTTCAGAGAAGTAGGCAGACTTAGAATGCTGCATAGTGTCATGTCGACAGACACGGGAAGACATTAGATTCAAGGATGAGGTTTTCATGACCATTAGGTTTCTGGTTTGTGTAGTCAGGTAGATGATGAAATAGAAATGTGGACCAAGACCTCCATTTTATGTGTGTTAGGCAGTGGTGATGTACAAAGAGAAACAAATCACATTAGTTTGCCACTGTATTCTCTAGAGTTATTTATAAGTGTATTTCTTCTGTTAGCTTATGAGTTCTTTTGGTGCAAGAAACATGTTTTCTTTTTGCATGTAGCCCTAGAATTTAGCTTACTGTTTTATTTGTCAAATAACATGGCTTTCCTTAAAACAAATAAAACTTTTATATTGTGCTTAAATTTAAAACACTTTCAATATCAATATGACACTATACGAGATGAAAAGTACCCACAAAGGCATAATTATTACCATTTTTGCCATTTTAGACTACTAGAGTTTAATCCAGCCTTGATAGTTTTTTACTTCATAATAAATAGTTCTAAAAATTATTCAAAATTTCTATTCTAGAGACAGAGTTAATTCTTAGGGTTAGAATTTGCCCTCAATTATCTCCTTTC
Source organism: Geosciurus inauris (assembly GCA_004024805.1). Classification (NCBI taxonomy): domain Eukaryota; kingdom Metazoa; phylum Chordata; class Mammalia; order Rodentia; family Sciuridae; genus Geosciurus; species Geosciurus inauris. Next base: position 196,905 of record PVHX01000205.1, on the reverse strand, counting down.
ACTCCTAATTTCAGCTTTTGACCTTCAGGTTTTCTTGTTATGAAAAGGTATATAGACTACATTTTCTGGATCTACAACTTCTCTGCTTATAGTCCCATTTCTGGAGGTTCAGGATCCCCTTCTAATCTTTATAAGACATTTACTAAAGCATCCCAGGCAGGGAAGGACAGTCACACACAGCCCTTCCTCCTGGACATGTGTTCATTCAAAGCACCCGTCAATACTGATGGAGAGAGAGGTTCTTTCCGGAGAATGGAATGGATTGTAAAAATCATTGAGGGTAATCAGTGGGACAGCGTGGTGGTTAGAAATGGCCTTTTATGCCTGAAGGAGATGAGAAAATCTTCCCGAGACCTGTCAGATGATGGATAATTTGAAACCCCTTGAAATTATTTATTGAAAACTGCTACTAAAAACTCAGCCACAGTTTTCAGCTTGACAAGAAGGGGTTGTTTCATATTTTAAACATTCAAAGGAAACTGCAGGAAAGCTGTCATTAAGAGATCAGTGAATCAAGCCAATGAGTGAGATAATTGTTCACTAAAGAAGAGGCATTGAATTTTTAATGTCTCATCAGTGATAGAGGGATGAGGAGGGGATGGATTGTTGGCTCATTCCCGAGGGAGCTGCTGAGGAAACCAGGGCTTGAGTGATCTAAAGCAGTAGGAAAATATCTTTGGGAATCTGGAAAAATTAAAGTCAAATAATCCTGGATCACTTTTCTGATGGTTGTGCCAGATACAGCTGTGATAATCTGTGTGTGTGTGTTTTTCTGTTCCAATCAAAATGAAGAGCTATTTGAGAGAGATGCCGTTGAAGAGGCTGCCTTGGGGAGGCCACCAGAGTTGAGCAGCACTAACTGAAGGAGCTCTGGTCATTTGAGTGGAACCAGAAGCAACTCAGAATGGTGAAATAATGAAACAAATAAAACAAAGCACCAGCAGCAAAAACAACCATAGAGAACTGATAGCAAGAGGAGATGCAGAGGCTTCTGGTTGGAGCTGCTAAGCCTGCTGCAGAGAAGCCATCCATTCTTGTTATCTGCAGAGGCTTTTATGGCAGTGGTGTAGTTTGAGGGCTTGAGGAGGTCTCAAAGGACCAATCCTATTGTTGCCATTTGAGTTCAGAACCCACTGAGACAGAGAACATGGGGCAGATGGCAATGTACGCTTGACCTTGAATCCGGGTAAATCTCTTGGGATTATGTGCCTCAGATTGCTTCTTATGTTGTTTCCTAAGAGGGTACTTATCTCTTTTCAAGATTAGTTGAAAAACTGCAGTACTAGGTTCCCAAAGGATGAGCTAAGTGACTACAAGCCAGAACAGACCAAGGACCCTGAAGGCAGATTTCAAAAAAAGATAAGGGAGGTTAAGCTGAACTCTGCTCATTTCTGTGAAACAATCAGCATAGTTATTTCTGAAAGGTCCGCTGAGGACAGAAGTGTTCCCCCTAAGGAGGTTACTACACATAGAAATCAGTGGTGGTAAAGAATAGTGCACGCTGACCCCTGAAAAGTAGGCCAGATCAGGAGGTCATACTGCATAGTGTATCGTTTAGTAAATTTGAATGCTCTCCTATTTTATTCCATGAGTTTTAGAACATTCATCACACAGTACTCAGGAAATCATGCTGAACTGATTTTGTATGTACTTGTTGGAGAAATCCTCAAGGGCAAAACCAATCACCCTGTAACTCTTATACACAGTGTAGTACGTCACAGCTCTGGGTATACAGTATCCCCTTAGTAAACACCTGATTGGGTGCAGGTCAGGGTCTCAGACACTGTAGGTGGGCAGCTTTGTGTCACCAGTTCCATGGCATTTAGAATTTGGGCATTGCTGCCAGGTAAGCAAAGAGTTGTGTAAGTCCCCATATGTATTCAAAGCCACAAATTTACCTATGTGTTCCAGGAGAAGGCTTCTGGAAGAAGAGCCTGGGCTGGAAGGTTCACTTTGAGGTTATGAGCAGACAGCACTAATGGCAACTGCACCATACAGTTAAGGCCCCAAGCCCTGTTTTAGGTGTGCCGTTAGAAATAAGTCCAATGTAGGACTTGGGATTTGACTCAGTGGTAGAGCACTTGCCTAGCATGCATTGAAACCCTGGCTTTGATCCCCATAGCACCAATAAAGAAATAAATCCCTTGTAAGGTGTCCTGGTAAAGAGTACTAATGCTTGAGATGCCAGAGCATTGGGTCCCTGACTGAGCATAGTGACGATGGTGAACCTCCTTCAGGTTCTGACGAGCCAGAAGACATCTCCAAGGCAGAACTTCAGGGCCTGGGGAACAGGGAGGGGGTAAGGATGGCACATCTTAAGGATGGCTGCCAGGACACAGTGAGAGGAAAGGGAATGATGCACTCACCACTCCTCTCCCCTTGCACCCTGTAAAGTGTAGTAAGTAAGGATACAGGATCGGAAGCCAGGATTCCCTGGGTTAATTCTCTTCACTTCTCTGTGGCATGAATGCCATCTGTTTGCAGTTTCTGCACATGTGCAAAGTGAATAATGTGTTAGGAGAATTAAGAATGAGTATGTGAGTGTGTGTGTGCGCGCGTGTGTGTGTAGAGCTAAGAATACTTGTTAGCATGTGGGCAGCACCTATCAGCATTAGGTGTGACTGTAATTCTATCGATATTAGCACTTGTGAGTGCATAGTTTACACTTTTCCCATGAAGTACTAAATTTCCTGTCATGAGAGGGGCCACCAGAGACTGAGATGGGATTCTCTGGGGAGACTCCTGCATGGGATGAGGGTCCATGTCAGAGGATTGTGCCTGCATGTCATCTTGGTGTCTGGAGCATGTGCTTAGTTATTGCAGTAGACTTGATGGTCCCTTTGTCCATCAGGGATGACCCATCAGCCAATTAACTGTTGACTGCTACTCTTGTGACTCCAAGGTCTGGAAGTCATGGTGTAATTCTTATTTACATTCTGGGTTAAAGGTGTAAGGAAAGCTAAATGAGCATAGGAGAAGGGGTGAGCTTTTGTCTGTCATCTTCCATAGAGAGCTGGCAGGATAAGGATGGGCATGGAACCTGAGGGCAGGTGAAAGGTAATAGGTTAGGGTTATACAAGAGAGATCTGAGTGTCCAGAATGGCCAGGAGGGCTGGTGTTAGGAGCACTACCTGTTTCCTAGGTGTGGTTGGGGTGAAGTTTCAGACTTATGAATGGTGAAGACTGAGTTGTTTGGGATTATAGGAATACTTCGGGTTCTGTTCCCAGAGCTTGTTGCCTATGTTCCATTTTGTTCTGCAAAGTTCCTAAGGAACCACTCATAAATAACCCTACTTGAATAGCTGTGGAAGTTTTACTAGTGCTTCTCTTCTTTTTAAGGAATTTTAAATAAAAACGTAAAACATATATCACCAGAAAAATACACAAACCATATAAGTACAATGTAATGAATTTTTCCCAAAGCAAATCACTCCTGAAACAACAAAAATTAATAAAGCAAGCATGACCAGCACCCTATGAACTTCCCCTATGAATCCCTCCCACTCATGAACATAACCAACAAAAGTAACCACTACTCAGATTCTATCCCCATAGATGAGACTTTCCTGCTTTTGAACTTTATTTAAATAGATTCATGGAGTTTGGCTATTTTGGTTCACATTACATGTATCCATATTGTCATATGTAGCAGCGGTCTGCTTATTTCGTTACCTTGTATTCCATCATATGAATTCCCCACAGATTATCCATCCAGCTGATCCCAGGACAAGGTTACCATGTAAAACACTGCTCTGAGCATCCTTGTGCACACACTTTACACACACATTTGCATTCAAGTTAGGCATATGTTAAAAGTGAATCATAGGGCGAGTGTTACAGCTTTAGTAGAAGCTAGCAATTCTCCAAAGTGAACATAACAATGTTCATTCCTCAAAGGTCTAGGAGGTGGTTGCTCCATACACGGCCATCACTTGACAGCCTCATTTTGTTTTATTTAAAATTTTAGCCATTCTGATACCAAGGTGCTTATCCCAGTCCCGGTCCCCAGATGACTGGCTGTTTGTGCCAAGTCAATGAGATATTGTGTTTGCTGTTGTTCTTAGAGGAGAACTTTAGACATATTGGTTAAATATTTAAAATGAAGTTGCCTCAGATGAACTGATTAAATGTTCTCTTCTAGCCGAGTGCTTAATCCTGATTTCTCAGCATGCAAGTTGTTTTCATAGTATAAATTGAGGTTCCCAGCCAGCAGAGCCTGAATCAGATGATTTAGAGGTCTTCTATAAAAAAATATCCTCTGGCATAACCCTAAACCCTCTGGACCAGAATCTCTCTGATTGTACTTTCAAAAGTCTAATGTTTAAACTCACTGTTAATTGTTCTCACTCTTACTACTATTAAGGCTACTACTACTACTATAATCATTATTATTGCTATTGAATTCAAAATTAAATAACACATACCTGTCTTTTCTAGATAGTTGAGATTTCCATTAGAAATTTTGGGAGCAAAACATCCGTTTACAAATAGTAGCGCCAAGAGATGGGAGAGACTCAGGAGAGGAGAGAAGACGACTTATGTGGGGTGGCCCTTTTAGGGCTAGGGAATGTAGTATGCTGAAGGTGGTGGTTGAGTAAGATGTAACTGTGTGATTTTGGGGTCTCTGAGAGGGAACCATCCTGCAAGGGGAGGAAGTTAGCTCTATTTATCCTACAAACCAGAAGCCAAAGGGGAGGGAGGAGCACCTGAGCATAATATCCTAGACATGACTTTTTCCCCCCCTACAAACCATTCTAATATCTTACCTGATGTTTTAATATTTGATTAAATATTAGAATGCTTTGAGTTAAGGCAGTGTGTCTTGGAAAGATGGGCATGGGTTTGTACAATACCTTCTGAGGGCATGTTCCTGATGACCTGAGAACTTCCACTGAGCCTCATCCCATAAAGGTCTATAATACCTTACAGTAGAACCACCCTGGGGACCAAGCCTTTAACACATTGAGCTTTGGGGAATCTACCCATATTTAAATCATAGCAGCCCTGAAACCATAAATCATGTTTTAGATTCGCTAAGGAAGGAACCAAATGGAGGTCTGACTTTTGTCTTTGTCTTCTTGGAAGTGATCTCCAAGCCCTTAGAATGTCACACTAGATAATCTAACAACTAGGTAATCTAACAAGATTTATTGTGAGACCTTTGGGTCATGCAGGTATCAGCTTGAGTGTCGGAGGGTCTTGAAGCTGAGATTGGGCAAATCGGCCCTTTATACATGTGTGATAGATCCCAGATTAAAAACTATGGGTGCTAAGGCTCAAGCAAGCTTCCTTGATTGGTAGTATTGTCACCTATCAATCCTGAAAAGGCAGCCCTGCCCATAATTCCACAGAGAGCTTTGTGCCTAGAACTTTGCTGGACTCTGTCCCATATGCTTCTTCCCTTGAGTGATATAAGTTGTATCCATTCACTGATATAAACCATAACTGCAAGTATAAGAGTTTTTAAGAGTTTTTATGTAAGTTCTTCTAGCAAATTATTGAACCCCAGTATTGGTCATAGGCAAGCCTGAACTAGCAGTTGGTAGTAGAAGAGAAGATGATCTAATGGACTCTTTACTCAAGCCTTGTATCATTAGACATTTTTGGTCCAAGAATGTCTCATTTTCATTGAGAGTCTCATTGTCTTCTGGAGTTACCTCTGTCTCTGTCATTTGATGTTTAAGAATGTTTTCTCTAACTGTGAAGGAGCAAGACAGGCCGTCCTTAATCTCTGATCATTTATAGAATATTGTTCAAAAGTTATATTCTATCCCATTCATTAAAAAAATTACTTATGTTAAAGGTCCTTTTCTACTAGATGAATTATGGTAAAGTCCCTGCCTTCAAGGAACTCCTCTGTTTGTGCCAGCATAAAAGGTGAACATCACCATGAAATTAATAAATCCCTGCCAGTCAGAAGAAAAGAGATTACAGAATATTAGAAGATTCAGCATTAGAAGCATTGTATTGAATCTCAAAAGTGTAGGAATTATGATTTTTCATATTAAAATAGAGATTACATGCATTCATAAGCCATAGAATGTGGAAATGGGAAAGGATGTTAGGAATCATCTAACCCCATGATTTCCAAATGTATTCTATAAACATGACTCAGGTTTTCCTTTGCAGAAGTGTGGAGTGCTCCTAAGTGGAAGTCTCATGCTGCTTTTCCTGACTTCAAAAGAACCTCTTTGTTTATGTGAAGGATGTTGTTTTGTTGTCTATTTTAACATGACTTCATTTTTATACAATTATGCACTGTTAAAGCACACACCTCCAGATACATAGATATAGCAGCTCCTTCAGCCTATAGACTTGGTAACAGTCAAGAGCTCTGAAAGGGGGAATTCACTAACACAAACCTCCAATTTTTTTCTGTACCCAGAAGCTGTTTTGTGATGGGTATGTACAATAAATATAAAATCAATCTAAACATCTTGAAAGTTTGCCTCAGAAGGTCTATTAGTGATGCTCATCAGATTCAGTTATGAGGGAGGTGGCCTCATGCCTAGCAGCCACTGCAGACTGCAGTAGGGCTGTGTGTGGACAAGCAGGGACAGATGTGAACTTGCTGGGCTCAGCAGCTAGAGAATAGAGAGCAGAGTCAAAAATTGCTCTGAGGTTCTTGGGTAGCTGGGTTCATTGACTGGAGAGGGCAAGAGTCTGCTCTTCACAGAGATGACAAAGTTAGTTTTATATGTGCCAAGGGAAAGATGCCAAGAGCACAGGTAGGTAGGTGTAACTGTGGAATCAAAGGGTTATATGCTTAAGTGTACTCCAGAATCCATTAGGAAGACCAAAGTCATTAAAGAAATGAGAAAAATCCCACCTAGGAGACAGGCACTCTAAATTACCTCGATAAATGCTTGAAATAAGTCTTTTAAATGCATTGGAGTTGTATTACATGTGAAAGATGACTTACTGACACAGACACATTTAAAAATCTCATGTTGTTTTAATAGGAATGTTAACACTTTTGGCTTTTCCTTACCTAGGAGAGATTAATCTTCATAAAATATTGTTTTAATCATGCCAATTCCCTGATCAAAACCTTCTGTGGCTATCTGTCTTCAGAGCTGCCAAAATTAGAGAAGCTTCTTTTTTTAGATCATATTTTATTTCAATTACTTCAGCTGCAATGTGTGTAAATCTCAGGAAAGCAACATCAAGCCCAGACAAAAAGATTCCAGATTCCTTTCATTGTTATCAAATACAATAATATAAAGATCCCATCGATACTGCTTCCAGCTTCCCTTTGGGAACACAGGTCTTCGTTTCTAAGAATGAACAGACTCCTTCTCATCTACCCTCACTCCCACTCTTCACTGCCCCTGGCCAGGAATGCTCATTCACTTCTTGGAATAAGTGGCTACGCTAATGACAGATGGTTTCCCAAGAACCTCTGTAGTGGTTAATATGGATTGACAACTTGATTAGATTCAGAGATGCCTAGGATTAAGAGACTTTTTAGGTATGATGCGCGTGTTTCCAGAGATGACTGGCACAGGAACATCGAGCTAAAAGGTGGAGACCCACCCTGAATGGGGGCAGCACAGTCCAATAGGTTGGGGACCTGGATGGAATAAAAGGTAGAAAAAGGAATACACGGAGGCAGATGCAAGCTGGATTCTTCTTGTTCCTGCCATCACCTGAGAACATTAGACTTCAGCTCCTTCAATCTTCCAAAGCAGAATGTCTGCTTTCAAAGCAGACTAGGAATTCTTGAGGAAGTTCCCAGACTTTGAGCATCATTGTTTTTTCTTGTTCTGAGCTTCCAACTTCTTAGCCTGAGGAACTACTCCAGTTCTCTGGTGTGCAGTTGGCCATTATGGGACTATGCATTTTCTGATGTGTAAACCAATCTATTAAATCTTCTTTTTATAATTGTGATAGTTTAGATATAAGGTGTCCCCCTAAAGCTCATGTGTGAGACAACGCAAGTCAAAAACTAATCAGTGGATTAATCCACTGATGGATTAACTGTGTGGTAACTGTAGGCAGGCAAGGTATGGCTGGAGGAATTTAATCACTGGCGGCATGCCTTTGGGGTTTATATTTTACCCCTGGTGAGCAGAGTACTCTCTCTGCTTCCTGGCTTCCTTCCTCTGCCACGCCCTTACACCATTATGTTCTGCCTCACCTCTAGTCCAAAGCTATGGATGAAACAATGGCCCAGTTGAAAATTACAACCTTTTCTTTAAAGCCTAGATATGGATTCCCTAAAATGAGGAATCCATATCTAAAATCCTTAATCACCCAGGGAGCTACACATGGTCTGTTCAGTTACCCTTTTTGGATCTGCTTCCTTCTTTAGGAAGTGATACGGTTGGGCTGGAAGTTTTCTGAGGCAGTGCTTCTCAACTTTAATGTGCATGTGGGTCATGTCAGTAGAACACAGATTCTCATTCAGTAGGTCTGCATAATGGGGTCTGAGATTCTGCATTTCTCACAAATTCCCAGGAGATACTGACATTGGTAGTTCACAGGCCACACTTTGAATATAAAGGTTCTGAGAAGCTTGAGATGTCCCTCAAGTCTTGTTGATTATAGTATTGAATATTTTGATAGGTTTTTTGCCTCGAGCTGTTTGATTTTACTGTACTGCCTTTTCCTAAGATACCAAAATTCCTAATACATAGGAGAGTATAATCCAAGGCCTCTGGTTTTTTAAGGATCAAGAGAGGCTCTAGGCATTTCATTTTTGAGATTGCTAGTATATTTTAAAATGAGGAAATGTAAAAGCAAGTTTTATATATACATACATATATACTTATTTATATGTATGCACACATACAGTGGTAAGTGTAAAATATTAACATTCAATCCATTAAAACTTTTATGACTTTGAAAAATACAGCACAATAAAATTGTTCAACTTACAAGATGTTTAGGAGATTTATATAATTTTACAGTGCACTCTAGGTGGTTTGATTGAAAGCAAATTTAAAAATGTAAAACAAGTATTTTGTTTTTCAACCCTACAACCATATGCCCATGAGATTAATAACTTCATTTGGAAATAGCTTTAGAAATCCATATTGGGGTTGTTTATGAATATAAGACCAGCACCATATACATTTTATTTTTCTGCCATTGATGGGCCCTGCTCATTCAACTTTTGAATTTCATGAGCTGCACTGTCTTCCTTTATCTCTCCCTGAAGTCTTGCACCTCTACAATATAGGAATTTTGATTATGTAATATTAGTGCCAATGTTCTTATTGTTTTTACAGAGAAGTAAATTTCTGGAAGTCCTTACTCTGCCATTTCAAAAGTCTAATTTCTTGACAATGAGTTTTTGGAAGGAAGGCTCTTACCACCACAAATCTATAAGGGGACATGCAATTAAGTTTTGACAAATGGTACTAAAACAGAAGTTTATTTGGGTGTCCTGAAAAAGATTTCCCTCCTGAGAAAATAAACAAAAATCTCCCCATGATACTCTACATGCCCTGAGGTTGAATGCAGCTGTGTATGGGAACAGTGCTGAAAACTGTTAAAACCCTCTTGTAATTCTCTCTGGGATCAACAAAGACCCCATCCAGTTTGACATCCCCGAACCCCACATCCAACACTGAAAACCATCCAACTCTAGTGGAAGTTCTTGTGAAGTCATTCAGAGAAGTTGATAAGTAGGTCTTATTTAGTGAGAAAGGCTCTCCAGGGTCCCTTGAGAAAAACATGACCCAAAGTAGGACTGTGATGATTCTTAGAGATCCCAGGAGATAGGACATTGTTGCACAGTATCAAATACTAGGTTATCAACAGGAACCAGACCCTATCCTTGCCCTGCTGTTGACTGAGTTCTATTCCTCCAGTAAATCAGTATTTCCCTCTGAGATTTATCAACTTTTCTTGTAAATTGAAGGTTTGGGAATAGATAGTTTTTCAGCTGCTTATACTGTAAGATTTAGGTGTCTCCAGACTGCTTCGTTCCATCATTTGAAGTATCAAATAAAATACTATGTAGTCATTAAGACACAACTATCCAGAACTCTGGGAACATTTGCTATCTGTCCTTTCACTAGTTACTCACCCATCCATCCATACATTCACTTTTTAATCTGTGAGACCCTTCAGGGAAGATGGCTATTCTTCAGGAGGAGAATGTCTTAGTGATTCTTTAATTATGCAGCACTATTCCAGTATGGGTAAGTGGGTTTCAGAGGGACTGAACATCCCATTTCCCGATAATATCTTATTACTCATATGCTGATTATATAGTTCTTTATGGGTAGACAGCGTAGAACAGAATGGTGAAAACTGTTGGAGAAACACAGTGCAAATGTAGGGAACCCCTAGACGAGGTGTGGTAGTGAAAGAGCATGGTACCTGTGAATGTTCTTGAGTCTCATCATCACTCTGTATGTGAGGAACAATTCCCTTTACAAAAGAGGTCTAAGCTTTTGTATTGTCTATTTTCATAGACTTTCTGTTCATATTGCTGAGTGTGTATAAGTATGAGAGAGAGCTAGAAATCCTCATGAACAAGTGATGAGATGACCATCTCTGAGCTCTTCATTAGACAACATTATTAGAGATAATGTTGATCTCGGAGGAGTCTGTTTAAGGTTTTGCCTCTTAGACATAATTCCCTACATAAAAAGAACTACAATAAAAATATTCATTCTAATAATGATTTTTAGCTATCTATTCTAAGACATATCCAGCAGGTCTTCAAATTAGCTGCCAGAATAAAAAATAATTTACTTTTGGGGCAATTAACACTGTCATGTCAAAACAGATTTCTTTGCAACTTCCCCACATGGATGTTCAGAGATAAAAAACAACAGGACCACAGGATGAGCACATTTATAGAGCAATGTTTGGAGTCTGGCTGACTGATGCCTTGCTCCTTCCAGCCATGGTGATGGCTAGTCAGAGAATGTGGTGGCCCTTTAAGAGCTGCTTTCTTTGACAGGTATTGTTTATTGGAGCTCTGGATTCGAGACTGGAGGAGGTGGCATCATTTATGTTTTAACGTGCTATGCGGTAGCTGAAAGACAAATTGTGTGTGGACATCGATTGGTGGGAGCTGTTCTTAGGTCTTTGGACAGCCTTAGGATTTAGGGCCTGAACCCTTGGCAAAATGAATAACACCCTTGCAATTTAATAAGATCACGATCTCTCTGTATAGTCCATGTTTTCTCATCTCTTACTAATGTGAGATGCATGCCAAGCTATTGACAGCGAAAAGCTAGGGAAAATTAAAGGGAAAAAATCTCCCAGCTCTAATAATTCCCCTGTGTGTGTCAAGGCTATTTAATGTTGTTGTTTACTGAAATTTCACTCCCTAAAGTCAATGGTTTTAATCTAATTTATTGAAATACACCATAGGACCTAGGATCTGCCATGTTGGATAGGGTGTTTCATAAATGGGGATTTCCTGAGAATGGTTTCCATGCACAGCCTTTGACCTTTGGTGTTTCAGTCCCTCAACAACAACAAAAAAATGACAATGCCGTGTCCTTTTTTCCTTACTGAAGATGAGAAGGTAAAATTAGGAAGTACCTATTTTTAAGTAAAATTATGAATGACCTATTTTTAAGTATCAGATTCGTTTTTGTCCTCCCTGCATTTAAAACTCAAAGTAAAATATCCAAAGTACACTGTCCAGTCATTAGGTACAAATTATTTATATCTTGATATAACTTCTTATGGCATTTTAAATCTCATTATTTTAACAGTACTTTTAAATATTTATTGGCAAAGAGGCACTGTTTTCTTTAACTTCCTCTTACAGGATCTGGAAACTCAACAAGCCATTATTTATGACCTTCATTTAGATATAATCTCCTTCAATATTCTGGCACTTTAAAACTCAATTTTGGCTGTTTCTGCAGGGGTATGGTAAAATATATAGGTAAAGTATTGAAATATTTTAAAGACAATGTGATTGCTTAATGAGTATTATATAGGAAGTGTAGCAATCATGATTCATTGGAGGCTTGATCTTTCCCTCACCTTTTACTGCCTTCAGATTTCTTTCAGTTCTGATTAAACATGATGGATCCAACATGAGCATTTATCTCTATGCCTTCTGAAAATCTTACTAAAAGTAGTTAAATGATTAAAAATGATTGAAACTTTGAAGGACAAAGAGAACATGAGATAAGACAAAACCATCAATGTATTGGAAGCAGTTTAGGGACATGTGGTAAATGATTCAGCAGATCTTAGGGAGATTCAAAAAGCACTGGGAGAAACTGAAATATTTTGATATTGCAGATCCTAAAAAACACAGAAATTGGCACAACCAGCTGTACCTAAGAGTGAGGGCCATGGTAGGGTTAAAAACAGAATTGGCTTGAACTGTGAGATTGAATTAGTAGTTTAGATTCCAAATCCCACATGTCACTCTTCCCATCTGGGAGTCTTCTTTGCTAAACATTAGGTATAAAAGGTGGAGGATTATCCCCAGGACAGAAGACACCTAAATTCTGTTAGGAACACATTTCCTGTGAAGGTAGAAATATCATAATGAAAAGCAGAGAACAATGAAGGATGCTGTTAGGGACTTTGAAGTCCTCAAACTACTTTCCTTGTGAGGTTCAGGGAATGACTGCAGCTATGCTAATTCCTTTTCTGCAGAGATTGGAATATTCTTCTTGGAGAGCAGACTAGTCCATTTTCTGACTCACTCTTTCATGTGAACAGATAGCCAAGGATCTGTCATGATTTTAGCCAAGCCAACTTCACACATGGCAGATGACAGACACACAACAAATACAGAAAGAAGCGATGTCATTAGCATCCTCCAGGAGATAGGAAAAAGATGCACGATTATGGTCCCCAACCTGGATACTATTTGAAAGGTACTTTCAGATAAAACAAAAAGATCTTTTGAAAATTAAAGTGGCAGGAATGAAAAAGGAAATCAATAGGAGAGTAAAAGAGTCAAGATTATCTCTTAGAAAACAGAACAACATTAACAACAATATTAAGAAAGGTATATATTTTAAAAAGTATGTTTACAAAAAGGTGAGAAAAGCATAGCATCATTCTGATAGGTCCAACATCTGACACATGGGATTCAGAAAAGGAAGAAAACCAATGGGAGAAAATGGTAAATAATGTTAGAGAAATTTCTAGAGCTGAGGTACATAAGTGTCCATATTGATGGGGCCACCAAATGCCCAGAAAAATTATGTGAAGATGGACACATGACAAGGTACAGAGTAGTGGAATTTCCACATGGGAGACTATGCTAAGATCCTAAAAATGAGAAGAAATAAAACAACTACAGATATAAAAATAGTGCAATAAAGCAGTTGTCTGTAAAGACAGGAGAGAGGAATGACACTGTCTCACCACATAGAGACTGGAAGACAAGGGACAAATACTTTCAAATGTAGGAATGGCGGTAATTTGAATCTAGACTTCCATATTCCCAAATCATCAATAAGGGAGAAAGTAGAGAAAAAGAATGTATGTTTTGAACATGCAAATTCTTTTAAAAAACTGTCTGCCATTTTTTTATTGATTAGGGAGCTACTAGAATGATCCATATCTATGGCATACATTGTAAGCACAAAATAAATGTAAAAAACAGAATGAATAAAAGCATAGTAAATGAAATCCAGTATCCTGTTAATTCTAATCAGTGGGTTTGGGTTTTGTTTCTTGAGCTGCAACCTAAGATTTGTAGAGGTGGCTATTTATTGCCATACAGAGTTTCCTTCCAGCCCTAAAACTGGCCTTTGTGGACTTCCAGAAAGGCTATTTTGGATATAGGAAAACATCTTTTCACTCCTTTCTCAGAGGGTCACTAACAACACAGAGATGAAGATTGTAAACTGTTCAAATCTCTGAAGTGGTATTGCCAGCCCGCCAATTTAAGAATGCCCAGTGTGTTTTATAAAGTATTTCAACTATGTTTATTTGACCCTTGAAACAGGTCTGTGAAGTAGACAGAAAGTTCTCTTCTGGTTTAGAAGTAAGGAAAATTCTTCAGCTCATTAGGAGTCTAGAAAGAGCTAGGTCTTGGGACTTTGCATTCTCAGTGGTATACCTTTATCACTGAGAGGCTAAGAAAGATTAGAAGTGCACCTTCTAGACTTTCATTCCTTTTAACTTTATCTCTGCCTCAGGAAGACCATTCCTTTGGGCTCTCCAGGTTGATTTTCTCTTACTCTGTGACCTGGTGACCATTCTCATTTCAGAACTAGAGCATGGTACTTGTAGGGAACATCATTCTTCTTGCTCCTTCCTGCTTTTACACAAATGTTAGTCCTTTCTATTTTTGAGAATCACCTTTAAAACTTTAAACATTCCTCTCCATATTCCCCCAAAACAGAATACTCTGTGGTGTATGTTCTGCCTCTACCTGCCCTATCATGCTGGGCTCTCAAGGAAGTTGCTGTTAACCCTGTAGATTCATGATCTTTATAACATCTTTGTAAAGTCTGTGTCATGGTCTTAATTTCCTTATCCATAGTTAAAATGGCAGAAAAGTTGTGTGTGCACATAACAAAAACACAAAAGAAACCCATTAAATGATACATATCATTGTAAGACTGAAAAGTAAAACTCTCAAATTTTATCTATTCATCTACAGATCAATTCACAGGAGCATGTCCTTCTCAATACTGTGTGAGTCAAATGACTGGAATCAGAATTGTCAGGATGAAGAATATAAACATCATAATATTGATAAATAGTGCTGGACAGAGTGTTTTCCTAAAACACTGAACTAATTTACATTTCCATCAACATGCAGGAAATGTTTTCTGACAGTCCTATTTTTGTCTGCATTTTATGCCTTATAATCTATCCAATATTGGGCATAATCAAAAACTTTAAGTCTATATCAAGTTAATAGTAATATTAGTAATATATATTATAATTAATATCAATTAATATTATACTATATTGATAATCTAGTACCAACTGATATATTGATGCTATTTTGATAATAATAACTTCTCAGATTTATTATATACATTTTATGGCACTTTTCCCAATACTTTTAACATTTTTTCACTATGATGTTGAATTCATTTTTTTTTTTTTTGCTTTATTGAGGTATGACTGACAAAAATTGCATCTATTGAGGGTGTAAAAGAAGACACTTGTATACATACGAAATGACTACTAAAATCAAGCTAATTTACATAGCCATTCCCTCAGATAATTTTTTTTGTATATGTGTGGCAAGAACATTTGAGACCTACTGTCTTAGCAAATTTCAAGTATACATTATTATTAACTACAGCCACCAAAGTAGGTCTCCATTACTTACTTGTCTTGTAGTTGAAGGTTTTGTACTCTATGGCTAATATCTCCCCATTTCCTCTATCCTTTGGTCCTTGATAACCACCATTCTATTCTCAGTTACCATAAGTTAGACCTTTTTATTCTTTATGATTCCACATATAAGTGATATCATGCTATACTTATTGTTCTCTGTCTGGCTTATTTCACAGCCTAATGTCTTCAGGTTCATCCATGTTGTGGGAAACTGCAAAATTTTTTTCTTAAGTCAGAATAATACTCTTTCATATGTCCATGTGTGTGTGTGTTATAAGAATAAAGAAATCACATGCATACATCTGCATTTGCTTTACCTGTTCATCCTTTGACAAACATTTAGATTGTTTCAGTATCTTGGTTGTAGTGAATAATAATGTTGCAAAGAACCTGGGAGTAGAGATACTGTTTTGATATGGTTATTTATATTTCCTTGGATATACATTGAGAAGTGGTATTGCTGGATAATGTGATAGTTCTATTTTTAATTTATTAAGGAATTTTATACTGTTTTCAATAATGGCTCTACCAATTTACATTCCCATAAATGTTGTTAAGGATTCTCTCTTTTTCCGCTCTTGCCAACACTTCTTACTTTTGACTTTTTCAAAATGGTCATTCTAACAAGTTGTGACATATCTCACTACGGTATTTGTGTTAATCAGCTTTTTTTTTTTTTTTTTTTTTTTTGCTGCTGTGACTAAAAGACCCAACCAGAACAACTATAGAGGAGAAAAAGTTAATTTGGGTGATCATAGTTTCAGAGGTCTTGGTCCACAGACAGCAGGCTCCATTCCTCAGGGCTCAAGGTGAGGCAGAACAACGTGGTGGAAGAGTATGGTGGAGGGAAGCAGCTTACATGATGATTACTAAGCAGAGAGAGACTCCTGTCACCAGGTATAAAATATATACCCCAAAGCCACACCCACAAGGACCCACATCCTCTAGCCACATCCTACCCATCTTCAGCTACTGCCCAGTTAATCCAATCAGGGGATTAATTTGCTGATTGGGTTAAGGCTCTCATAACCCAATCATGTTACCTCCAAGCCTTCTTGTATTATCTCATATATGAGCTTTTGGGAAATACCTCACATCTAAACCATAACAGTATTGATTTACATTTCTCTGATAATTGGTGACATTGAGCATCTTTTTGTATGACTATTGGCCATTTTTATGTCTTCTTTTGAGAAATGTCTTTTCAGATTCTTGGCTTATTTTTAATAGGGTTATTATTATTACTTGCTATTGAGCTGTATGAGTGCTTTAGATATTTTTGATATTAACCCTTATCTGATATATTGTTAAGTAATATGTTCTTCAGATTTTGTATGTTGCCTTTTGAATTTGTTTTCCTTTCTGCACAGAAATGTTGTAGTTTGATGTAGTTTTTCTAGTCACACTTGTTTTTGCTTTTCTTGCCAGTGCTTTGCTACCAAGTCCAAAGAATCATTACTGAGACCAATGTCAAGGAGGTTTTCTCCCTTAGGTTTTCTTTTAGGTGTTAAGTTTAAGTCTTTAATCCATTTTGAATTGATATTTTGCTTATGGTGCAAGAGAAGGGCTCAGATTCTTCCTTTCCTTCCTTCCTTTCTTCCTGTTGATATCCAGTTTTCCCAGCACCATTTATTAAAAGACTATCCTTTCCCAATCATGTACTCTTAGTCATTGTCAAAAAGAAACTGAAAATGTATTCATGGGTATATTTCTGTGTTCTCTATTCTATTCCCTTGGTCTATGTGTCTGTTACCATAGGCCAGCACCATGATGTTTCAATTAATATAGTTTGTAATACAGTTTGAAATTGGGAGATACGATGCTTCTAGCTTTTTTACTCTTGATCACAATTGTTTTAGCTGTTTATACCTTTTATGGTTTCATATTTATGGCTTTTCTATTTCTGAGAAAAATGCCATTGGAATTTTTTAAAGGATTATATTGAATATGTAGCTGATTTTGGGATTGTATAATCATTTTAATATTCTTATTCATGAAAACATAATGTCTTTGTTTATTTCTTTGATCAATGTTTTGTAGTTTTAATTGTATAGATCTTTTACCTTCTTGGCTAAGCTATTTAGTATTTTTTAATGCTATTATAAATTAGATTGTTTTCTTGACTTATTTTTCAAATAGTTTGCTATTGACATATAGAAACATTACTCATTTTAGTATTTTGATTTTTTTTTTATTCTGCAACTTTGCTGTGCTTATTTCTTCTAACAGTTTTTTGATTGAGTCTTTATGGTTTTCTAATTCATCTGCAAATAAGGACACTTTACCTTTTCTTTTCTAATTTGGATGCCTTTTATTTCTTTTTCTTACTTAATTGCAGTGGCTAGGACGTCAGAGACTATGTTGAAAAGAAGTAGTGAGAGTGGGCTTTCTTGTCTTGTTCCTGATTGGAAAGGAAAGATGTTCAACTTTTCCCTATTGAGAATAATAGCTATGAGCTTGTCACATATAGCCTTTATGGTGTTTAGCCACATTCCTTCCATACCTAGTTTGTGATGAGTTTTTATCATAAAGGGATACTGAAATTTTCAAATACTTTTTCAGCATTTATTGAGGTAAGTTTTATGGCTTGGTCCTGTATTTTATTAATGTGGCATACCACATTTATTTATTTGTATACATAGAACCATCCTCGTATTTAATGGCTGAATATCACTTGATTTTTGTATACAATATATTTTTTTAAATACAAACATACTTCATCTTATTTTTTAAATTGCTTTTTAGATATACATGACAGTAGAGTGTATTTTGACATAGTATACATGCATGGAGTATAGCTCACTCTAATTAGGATCCCATTCTAGTGGTTGAATATGATGTGGCATTATACTGGTTGTGTATTTATACATGAACATAGGAAAATGAAGTCTGATTCATTCTACTGTCTTTCCTATTCTTATCCCCCCTCCCTTCCCTTCATCTTATTCAGTGAACTTCTATTCTCATCTCCACTCCCCTTATTGTGTGTCAGCATTCACCTATCAGAGAACATTCGCTTTTTGTTTTTTGGGGGATTGGCTTATTTCACTTAGCATGATAGTCTCCAGTTCCATCTATTTATGGGGGTTAGTTTTATATCCTGCTATTTTGTTGAATTGATTTTTGAGTTCTAGAAGCTTTCTGGTAGAGTTTTTTGGGCCTTCTAAATATAGAATCATGTTGTCCTCACAAAGGTATAGTTTGAGCTCTTTTTTTTTTTTTGGTACTGGGGATTGAACTCAGGGGTACTCTACCACTGAGCCACATCCCCAGCCCTATTTTGTGTTTTATGTAGAGACAGAGTCTCACTGAGTTGCTTAGCACCTCACCATTGCTGAGGCTGTGAGCTCTTTTTTTTCCAATTCATTTCTTCCTTTTGCTTAATTGTTCTGGCAAGAGTTTAAAGGACTATATTGAATAGAAGTGGTGAGAGCATTCCTGTCTTATTCCAGTTTTTAGTGGGAATGCTTTCAATTTTTCTCCATTAGAATGATGTTAGCCTTGAGTTTGCCCTGTATAGCTTTTACAACATTGAGGTATATTTTTACTATCCCTAGTTTTTCTAGTGTTTTGAACACGAAGAGGTGCTGTGTTTTGTAAATGTTCTCTCTGCATCTATTGAGAGAATCATATGATTCTTGTCTTTAAGTCTACTGATGTGATAAATTACATTTATTGATTATTTCCATATGTTGAACCAACCTTGCATCCCTGGGATGAACCTCACTTGATTGTGATGCACTATCTTTTAAATGCTTTTGTATTCATGTTGCCAGAATTTTATTAAAAATTTCTGCATTTATGTTCATCAAGAATATTGGTCTGAAGTTTTATTTCCTTGATGTGTCTTTGTCTGGTTTTAGTATCAGGGTGATACTAGATTCATAGAATAAATTTGCAAGAGTTCCTTCCTTTTCTATTTCATGGAATAATTTGAGGAGGATTGGTGTAAGTTATCCTTTGAAGGTCTGGTAAAACTTAGCTAAGAATCCATCTGGTCCTGTGCTTTTCTTTGTTGGAAGGCTTTCAATGGCATCTTAAATTTCATTGCTTGAAATTGATCCATATTTAAATTTTCTATGTTCTCTTGATTGAATTTTGATAGGTCATATGTATCTAGAAATTTATCAATTTCTCATTTTTTCTTGAAGTATAGATTTTTCAAAATAGTTTTGATTATCTATTTCAGTAGTATGTGTGGGGATATTTTCTTTTTCATTGCAAATTTTAGAAATTTGAGGGTTTTTTAAATGTTAGCTTGGCTAAGGTTTTATCGATTTTATGTTTTCAAGGAACAAACTTTTTGTTTCCTTCATTTTTTTAAATTGTTTTGTTTCAATTTCATTGATTTTTGGCTCTGATTTTAATTATTTCTTACTTTTTATTGCTTTTGGTGCTGATTTGTTCTATTTCTAGGGCTTTGAGGTGTAATGTTAGGTTATTTCTTGACTTTCTATTCTGATGAACTTTCCTCTTAGAACTGCCTTCATAGTGTCTCAGAGATTTTTATATGTTGTGTCACTATTCCCATTTGCTCTTAAGTATTTTTTAATTTCATCCCTGATGTCTTCTGCTATCCATTCGTCATTCAATAGCACATTATTTAGTCTGCAGGTGTTAGAGTAGCTTCTATTTTTTTATTTTATCATTGATTACTAATTTCATTCCAATATGATCAATAGACTACAAGGCATTCTCTCTCTTTTTGTATTTCTTAAGAATTGCTTTGTGGACTAAGATATGGTCTATTTTAGAGAAGCATCTATGTGCTGCTGAGAAGAATGTGCATTCAGTTATTGATGAAGGAAAAATTATATATCTCTTAAGTCTAAGCCATTAGTTGTAGTTTTTAGTTGTATAGATTCTTTATTTAGTTTTAGTTTGGATGATCTATCCAGTGATGAGCAAGGCATGTTAAAGTCACCTGGTATTATTGTGTTGTGGTATATTTGATTATTGTAATTAAGAAGATTTGTTTGATGTATGTAGATGCTCCATTTGGGGGGGGCATAAATATTTATGATTGCTATGACTTGTTGATGTATAATTCCCTTAGGCAGTATGAAATGACCTTCTTTTGTCCCTTCTGATTAACTTTGGCTTGAAGTCCACTTTATCAGATATGAGGATATAAATACCTGGTTGTTTATGAGATCCATGTGAATGATATGTTTTTCCCATCATTTTTCCTTCAGACTGCAGACGTGTTTGCCTATGAGGTGAGTCTCTTGGAGACAGCATATTGATGGTCTTTTTAAAATCCAATCTGTCAGTCCATGTCTTATGATATATGAGTTTAGGCCATTTACATTAGATGTTATTACAAGATATGATTTTTAATCCCTGTCATTTTGATTTATTTCTGGTTTTAATTTGAGTTAGTTTCTTTTATGATTGACTATATTCTAGTGTAGTTATTCCCTTTGCTGATTTTCACTTTTATTTTTTATTTCTTCATGAAATATTTTATTGAGTATGTTTTGTAGTGTAGGCATTTTAGTTGTGATTCTTTTAACCATTGTTTATTGTGAAAGGTTTTTTATTTCATCATCCAATCTGAAGCATAATTTCACTGCATATAGTATTCTTGGTTGGAATCCATTTTCTTTTAGGGCTTGGTACCTATTATTCCAAGACCTCCTGGCTTAGAGTGTCTTGGTTGAGAAATCAGCTGAGATCTGGATTGGTTTCCTTCTAAATGTTACCTATAGTTTTTCTCTGACAGCCTTTTATATTCTATCCTTATTCTGTATGCTATGCATTTTCATAATAATGTGCCTTGGTGTGGTCTATTATAATTTTGTATATTTGGAGTCCTATATGCCTTCTGATTTGATTTTCCATTTCATTCTTAAAGTTTTGGAATTTTTCAGTTATTATTTTGTTGAAAAGATTATACATTCCTTTGGTTTATATCTCCAAGCCTTCATCTATCCCAGTAAATTTTACATCTGATCTTTTCATGTTATCTCATATTTCTTGGAAGTTTTGTTCATGGTCTGTTAACAGCTTTTCTCCATGGTCAATTTTATTTTCAAGATTATATATTTTGTCTTCATTGTCTGAAATTGTCTTCCAAGTAGTGTAGTCTGCTGGTGATGCTTTCTAATAAATTTTTAATTTGATTTATTGATTCCTTCATTTCAAATATTTTTGCCTGATTTTTTCCCCAGAATCTCTATTTCTTTATTGTAGTGATCTTTCATTTTCTATATTTTCTCCCTAAAGTAATTCCTTACATCATCTTTTACCTTCCAGATAAATTTAACTATAAACATTCTCAACTCCTTCTCTGACATTTCTTCCACTGTGGTGTCAAAGGATTCTGTTACTGAATTATTTTTGTCTGTTTGGGGTGGTTTGTTTCCTTGATTTTGCATGTTGTTTTTGTATCTACCCATCTAATAGTATGGTTTTGAGCTAGTAGAGGTTCTGTGCTGTGGACTTATAGTGTCCCTGGAGATTTTCAGTATCTCACAATTTAGGGGAAGACAGATAATAACAACAACCAATGCAAACAATTTATAGCATTAAATCAAATAGTTCTTATTTTGAAATCTACAATGTTAATTGTCATAATAAACAGAAATATTATGATCTTTTATTGCCCATGGTAAATACAGTAATTTATATAAGGATTTACAATTCAATTATATAAATTTATTCAATTTATATAAGGATTTACAATTAATGAACAGGGATAGAAAAGTAGTGATATAAAATGTGATGATTGTACAGGAGAGAGAAAATTGAAGTAAAAAAGGAAGAGTGGAAGATCAATAGAGATCGGCTGTTAGCAGAGGAAAAGAGAAAGAGAATCGAGGGAAACAGATAAGTGAGAGAAAAATGTATAAAATAAAGATAAAAGAATACAAGAACAAAACTGATACATATTAATCAAACATCTAAGTCCTTAAACTATTGATTCATGAAAAATAACTGCCTTCAAAAAATGCTAGGAATGAGGAAAAAAAAACAGGAATATATATGTGTCCATGAACCATTTAGGCCACAATTGAACAGAGAGACAAAAGGAAAGAAAAGAAAAATACAAGAATCTTGATGAAAAGTTAAAGAATTGTTTCCATTGGAATTCAAAAGATTCCATCCTTTTCATCTCATCTCTGTTAAGTATGGTTGCTGAAGTATGAAGAAATCCCTTAGGCAGAGCTCTTGGAGGCAAGATTTAGGCTTAGATAGGCTCCAGGTTCTTCCTTGAATGGCAATTGGTCTGAAGATTTTAAATCATTGCACTTCCTAGGCCAAGCAGTTGCTGGACCACACTGGAAGACTGTCCCTTAGGAAGAACCCCTAGGTTTTCACTCATGTAGTAGAGGGGCCAATCCTTGTTTTCCCATCACTAATGGGCTCCATGTTTTCTGGACTCTGGGGTTTAGTCTCCAAACTCAATCAATTCCTTCCCAACCCTTTTTCATTCCTGGCTGTTTGCATCTCTCACAGCCAGGCATCACTCTTCCAGCCAATCTGTCTAGAGGATGAGGAGGGGAGCTGGGTGTGTTTCCCTGGCCTGTATTCCTCTGTATAAAGCCCTCTCTATGTTTGATTTTCTTCTGGTCACTTAGGCACACGCTATACATGTGCTGTGGGTTTTCTAGGCCTGTATTTAAGGCCAGGCAGAGTTGCTAGGAATCAGTTCTCCAAGCTGCTGGTCCCAGCACCACAGCTGCAAAATGGTTCCTTCCTCTGTTCTCCCTGGCAGCCAGGAGAGATGTAACTTCCTTTTCCCCACAAGGATATTGTGCAGTACACCTTTCAGGTTAGTTGGGCTGTGTCTTGATCTCTGAGTTCTTCATTCTTAGACACCTCAGGCCTCCTAAAAATGCATAGTCCTTTAATTGATGTACCCTTCTACTATTTTTGCATGTGTGGGGGGAATTGTACCAGCAGGTGCCACCTCCAATGGCAGTGGCACTAGGGATTTCTTCTTTATTTTGCTATATCAAACCTCCTGAGTCCTTGATCTGCTTTGAATGTACAGAATTAATTCCCAGTAAATTCCCTCCTTCTCACCTTGTAGAGAAGCTGCGTGTCTGATTTCTTGGTTTCTCACCACGGAGCATTCAGGAAAGCAACCTTTTGTAATCCACCATTTTGAATCTCCTACTATAATCTTTTTTCTGTGCTGATAAACTCAATTTGCTAGTGTTTTATTGAGGATTTTTATATCTGTAGTCATCAGGGATATTGGCCTATATACATTTTTCTTACTTCCAGTGTCCCTGTCTTGCTTTAATTTTAGGATAATATTAGATTGTAAAATGAATTTAAAAGTACTCCCTTCTCTTTATTATTTTTTTCTTTTGTTTTGCTTTGAACAGTTTGAGAGGAATTGGCACTAGTTTTCTTATATACTTAGTAAATTCAGCCATGAAGCCATCAGCTTCTGAGTTTTACTTCAGTGGAAGATACTATACTGATTTAGTCTCTTTACTTGTTGGTCTGTTCAGGTTTTGTATTTCTTAATTGAGTCTTGGTAGATGTTATGTTTCTAGGAATGTATTAATTCTTTATAACTAGGATATCAAATTTGTTATATAATTGTTCCAAGTGATTTATTCTGATTCTTTGTATTTCTGTCATATAAGTTACAATGTCTCGTTTTTTCATTTCTGAAAAAGGAGACATTTTTAGTTGTAATGTCTCCTTTTTCATTTCTGACTTTGAATATTTACTCCCTTTGTTAGCTAAAGTTTGTCAGTTGTATTTATCTTTCCAAGGAATAACCCTTTAGTTTCATTGATCTTTATTATTTTCTAGTGCCTTTAACTTATTTTTGATCTTTGATTCCGTTCTTCTACTAACTTTGTGCTTAGTTTATTCTTTGTCTAGGTAATTGATGTAGAATAGTAGGTTCTTTATGTCTCTTTTTTAATGAAGGCATTTATTACTAACTTCTCTCTTAGAGCCACCTTTGCTGTGTCCTAGAAGTTTTGGTATATTTCCACTTTTGTTTGTCCTCCTATTATTGATTTCTGGTTCCATTCTTTTGTGATTGGAAAAAAAATACTTGATATGATGTCAGGCATCTTAAATTTGTTAAGACATCTATTTGAGTCAGCTTTTTAACTGCTATGACTAAAGGACCCACCAGCACAATTATACAGGAGGAAGAGTTTGTTCAGGGGCTCATGGTTTTGGAGGTCTTAGTCCATAGAAGGCTGGCGCCATTTCTCGCTGGCTCTAGGTGAGGCTGAACATCATGGCAAGAGAGGGTGGCAGAGGAAAGCAGCTCACATCATGGTGATCAGGAAACAGAGACCATACTGGCAAGATACAAATATATATCTCAGAGCCACATCCTAGCACTTCAGTTACCACTCAGTTAATCCCTATCAGAGAAGTAAATCACTGATTGGGTTGACTCTCACAACCCAATCATTTCTTCTCTGAACCTTTCTGCATTGTCTTACACATGAGCTTTTGGGAGACATCACATCTAAATCATAACAACATGTTTTATGGCCTAATATGATCTATCCTAAAGAATGTTTCATGTGTACTTGAGAAAAATATATATTTTCTTATTATTGAATGAAATACCCTGTATGAATCCTGAGGTCTATTTGGTCTAAGGTGTAATTCAGATTCAATGTTCCCTATTTCTCTGCCTGGGTGATCTATTCATTGTTGAAAGTGAGGCATTGAAGTTCCCTACTATTATGTGTTTCTGTCTATTTTTTCCCTCATATATATTAATAAGTCCTTTAAATGTTTAGGTGCTTCCATGTTGGGTGAAACATGCATTCTATGTTTTCATTTGTAATATGATTTGTCTTATAAAAAGTATACCGAATTTCACCCTCTTTTGTTTTTATTTGAGTGGAATACCTATTTATATCTTTTCACTTTTTGCTTATGTGTGTCCTTACAGGCAGTGTATAATTGGGTCTTAGATTTTATTTTATATCCATTCAGCTACTGCATCTTTTGGTTGGAGAATATAGTGTATTTAAGAAATTATTGGTTGGTAAGAAGTTACTATGGTCATTTTGTTAATTGGGAGTTATTTTGTAGATTTGTTTTAAAATTTCTTATTCCATCACCCTTTGTGATTTGTTGGTTTTTTTTTTTTTGTAATATGATTTTGGTTCTTTTTATTTTTTTGTGGATTCACTACATATTTTTCACATTGTGATTACTATGAGGTAAAATTTCTTTGGTATCTGTATAAATACTTAAGTAAGCCCTTCCTCTCAAAACTATAAAAAATTCAGTCAAGCTTTCTTATAATATTTTATTGTTATTTTCACATGTTTGTATCTCTGGTACATTTAAAAAAATTTTAGATTTTTCTGTTTAAGAAGTAAGTTTGGGATCTAATTGAATTTTTTCTCGTCTATCTCCCTTTGATAGATGTATATTTGTCTTAACATCATGCATTTAGTGTTTTTTCTTACTAAGTTAAAAGCTCACCTTTGTAATATCATAAATCCCTGCATATATTTTGGATAAATTATGGAAAATTTGTTTACAGTCCAGTATTATTGAAATTCTGTTTAATTTATCTACCTGTCAGCACTGTATTCTTTTGAATTAATCTTTAAAAAGATATTATCTTTATATTTAAAAATGATTTTATAGCTTATATCACATATTAATTTTATTAACTGCATGTGGTCATTGTGTTTTATACTTAGAATGTACTATAAAATTAATATTTAAAATATCTCCACGGCCTTAATATTCATGCGTAAAACTGGCAGGCAAGATAAGGTATACACAGTTATATTTGTCAAATTTTGGTTTCAATGTTATGTCATCTTTACAAAAGAATTTCAGCTTTTTCCACAATAGAAAAAATAAATGTGTATTTTATTGATGGTGAAATTGGAGTTATAGGGAGGTAGTAACTTGCCCAATGTTATACATATCTTAATGAACAGAGCTATGGCTTTTGCCCATTGAATACAGAAATATTTACTTTGATTGGCAAGTAGAGTTTGAAGCATTTGATCCAGAGTAAGAAGTTAGGTATTAATAACCATTCTTTAAGCCTATAAAAGATGTTATGTATAATTGTATAACTTTTATGAACAATTATAATAAATTTATAAAATCACATCATGTTTTTCAAATAATTCAAATCCCTATTATGTCATTGTTTCCAAGTCAGTACCCTAGTCAAAGGAAGGAGATTAAAATACAGAAGTATTCCAGGACTCAATCAAGGTCATACAGCAAACTGGTTGCCAAACCCCAGCTAGGATTCAAGGGGAATGATCCAAGTGAGTCCTCTGTCTGTGATGTCTTCTCCTAAGAGTCTTCCCTGAAGAATTATTGATAGTTTTTCCTTATTCAGAGCACTATGACAAGTTTTTCCACAAAGAGAGTCAACATATTTTGGTTGAGGCTTCACCCTGTCAGAGAGCCTGCTTGGTACCATTAGAGCTTTTAAGCAAGGATGAGATAATCATGATAATTATCTTCCATTAGCAAAATGATCTGGCACCAGATTCTTTTTCCGGTTCTCACAGGCTCCCTTTTTAGGGCGGAGAGCATCTAAAATGGGCTTCCAGAACACTGCAGTGAAAATAATCAGAAGTTTAAAAATGAAGTGAAGGAGAGGTGAATTAATCAAAGAATCGTGAGTGTTAAGGACTCAAGATTAGAAAAACTTGATAATTTGGATTAATAGAATTTAATTTTTGTCTTTCCAATGGATTTGGTATAGTGCATTGTTCTGATTAAAATGAAATGTTTTGTGCCTACATCATAGCATTAATAAGGCACAAAACATTTCAACATATCAATTCAGTATTTGTCCATCTAATTCATTTCCCATTAAGGTTAGTAAATAAGGCTTGTAAAATACTGATTGCTTTAATTTAAGGGTTACTGCATACCCAAAGAATCATTATTTCTGTGGGGAATTAAAATAAATCCAAAACCTATTGGCTAGATCTTTCTCCTCTTTGGACTAGATCCAATTAGAAATTGAAATTTAATGATTGTTTTTATTTGGTGGCTGTTTTTTTAATCACTATTTTTTGTTACCACAGCCAAAACCATCATCATTATTGTCATAAAGTTTATCATCATTTTCTACTGTATGTGTGTGTAATGTTTGTATTCTTTGAGGATCTTGCAAAGAGAATCAGAGCCTTTGCTTTCCCCCCAAAGCGTTTATAACATAAAAGTGAATTATGACATTGATAAAACTTCTGTCAGTAAATGCAAATAGTGCACTCTCTAAAATAGTCATGGAAAGTATTAATACATTACAAGAACATTAGCAAAAGAAAGGGCTGCAGGTTTATTAGGTTTACCAGATTGCATACTCCATAAATGTGGAGGCTCTGTTTTGTTCTTCACTGTACACAGCACCAAGCACCAGATGCACTACATAGCACTTAGTTGGGGTTCCTTAACTCTTCATTGAAATAAAAGTTGAGACTCATAGTGAAATGGTGGGTCTAACTCTAATAGTTGAGGTTAATGTACTTGGTCTCAACCTTTATAGCACATTGATATTGCCTGTGAATCTTTAAAATTGTCTGATTCCCATTCCAAGGCATTTAGATTTAATTGATATCAGGTGCAATTTTGTCAACTGAAGTTTTAAAAATTCCTCAGGTGTTTTTAATATTCAACTCTTGGGACACACCATTTTAATACAATTAAAAGAAGTCCAACTGTGCACAAAAAGCAATTCTAAGTTTATGAGCTTATTAAGCAATCAATCAAGTTTGCAAACATTTGCTTGGCACCTGTAACAAGAGGCATTCTACCTGGCTCTGGGAAACATGAAGGACAGAAAACATGGCTCTTGGAGGCTCCTGTTGATTTAGGAGACAAGTAAAACTTTAAAAAATGATGAATTTAATAAGATAATAGTATAAAATATTACAGAATATAATTAATATGTGACTTGGAAATGAAATAACAGATCTTGAGGAGCTTGTAGGAACTTTCCTTCTGAAAGTATCAGGGAAGATTCCACAAAGAAAGTTGCTTTTAAGCTGGATCTTGAACAAAGTGTATGAGAAGAAAATATAACTTGGGATAGAAGACAATTTAGAGGTATCTCAGGAAGTGATAGGATCTCAGAAATGGTAGTTTCAAAACATTGCTAGATAGATAATCCAAGAGTCTCATTATTTATGGGTTGGTAGGAGTCACTAGAAGATTTCCAGAACTTCGTCAGTGTCAGCTACCACCAAAATAGTGTCGTTCATAGGGTCAGAATAATTGGGATCTACCATTTGAACCCAGGCTAGAAATTCTTAGTTAAGTCTTATTAAGGTAGTTAAAAAAAAAAATTCAGAAGAGTGAAGGAAAAAATGCCATTTCTAGCAGGAGTAAGGGTAAGTAAGGAATGAATGGTGGGATAAGCCATGGAAATAGACTTTCTTGGTGGAAAATGTGGAGTTGGGGTGGCCCCAGCAGAGATAGCTTAATAGCTTAGGCTGTATGCCCTCGGCCTTTCCAGATGGCCATTTGCTGTCAGGCAAAATTTAACCCAAGGGTCAGTGTGGCTTAATTATTGCCTTTGTTAAAGTCTTGATGACTTGCTATTTATTTTTAATAAGCTTGTCGTTCATTATGTGTCTTACTAAAATGTCATGGTGGTAGGGAGGGGAGGGGCAGCTTGCCTTGTATCTCTCTCTTGTCATTACTGTCAACTAGACATTATTGGAACCCTGTTTCCCGTCCACTGCTTTTGACGATCTATTCTTGTTGAAATAAAGGAAATGCAGCTGGGGGTGGGGAGGGAGGACATTAATTCCAATACTTAAAAAACCCCAGTTAAAGAAAGAATGAATTGAAAAGAATTAGAAAAATGAAGGCAGCCCTATCCTGAGGGTCTGCTCATTTAGATCCTTGCCTTCAGGGGATCCTGAGCATATAAAGGGATGTGAAGAAAGAGGTGGATTAGCTAATTAGTACTAAAAAAGATGCACCCTTTATAAAAAGTTCAGTAAAAATTTTCAGTTCTTAAAAATGAGAAACTGGATCTACTTGCTTTTCTATTTTGCTCTTTGCTTAGGCAATCCTTTAAAGGATTTTTTTTCCTGCTTCCTATTCATGGGCCTCATTAGTGCAATTGAATTTGAATAGAAGGGAACATGATGGGGGAGTTCTAGCCCATTCCCCCATTTTAGGATGAACCGAGTCCAGATTGTATTCCAACAGAGCAAGATGGGCAAACTTTTTCCATAAGAAGCCATTAAATAGGTATTTTATTCTTTGTGGGCTTTATTTATTTATTTTTCAGCCCTTTAGAAATTAAACAAAACATACGTTTTTGGGGGGCGGGGGCTGCACAAAGACACATGGCTCCTTCAGAGAAAGCATGTCTACACTATTTTTTTTCTAGAAAAAACTACCTCCTGGTCCAATTGTAACACTCTGCAGGTCTGAGACAGGAGAGGAAGAACAAGAGGTGTCAACAGGGGCAGCGCCTCTCATTGTTCTTTGCACTGGTCATTCTCTTTGCTTTACCTTCAGAGAACTCTAGGAAGAGTTCCTTTGTGATTTTTGCCAGGGAACACACAGGTGAGAATTTCCTTTCTGCTGTTTTGGTTGACCTTTTGTGGTACTGGTACTTGGAATTAAAGTAGGTTCAGTGTGGACTAAAAATAAAAACAGTTAATTTCACTGAGTGCTTCTATGCCCTTGCTCTTGTTCTGAATGCTATAAATATGTTACTAATCTTGCTCCTCTCAAGCTCCCGTGAAGAATTTTATTATTTTCATTTGACAAATGAGGAACCTGAGGTATAGAGAAATTAGATAATTTTGCCAAGATCATGAAGCTTATGAGTGGCATGATTTTGTGGAATTTGAATCCATGTAGCCTGACTCCATATTCTACACATTTAATTATTAATATTTTAAAAAATATTTTTATTAGTTGTTGATGAATCCTTATTTATTGATTGATTTATTTTTTAAACACTTTTTTAGTTGATGGACCTTTATTTTATTCATTTATTTATATGTGGTGCTGAGAATCGAACCCAGGGCCTCACACATGCAAGGCAAGTGCTCTGCCACTAAGCCACAATCCCAGCCCCCTTATTTATTTATTTATGTATATGTGGTGCTGAGAATCGAACCCAGTGCCTCACACATGCTAGGTAAGCGCCCTACCACTGAGCCATGACCCCAACCCCACATTTAATTATAATCCCCTCTTTTCATATGCACCATATATATTTATTTCAGTTCCAATAAATGTTTTGTATATTTAAAAATGTTTTCATTTTTAATGGACACATTATTGTACATGTTTAAGGGGCTCAGTGTGACATTTTAACATATGTATATGCTGTATCAGATTACCATAATTGGCACAGCTATTATCTCACACATATCAATTTTTTTTTGTTGTTTGGGAACATTCAAAAATCCTCTCTATTAGCTGTTTTGAAATATCCACTCAATTGTAGTCAATTGCCATAAAACCTTGTAAGTTATTCTTCCTCTCCAACTATACCCCTGTACTCATCAACTATCTTCTTTCCATCCCTTATCCTGCATATTCTTCCCAAGTTCTGTTAATCACTATTCTATTTTGTATTTCAAGATCAATTTTTTAGCTTCCACTTTAAAGTGAGAATGAGTGGCATTTATCTTTCTGTGCCTGGATCATTTCATCTAATATAATGCCCTTCTGATTCCATCTATGTTACTGCAAATTGAAGACTTTCATTATTTTTATGGCTGAGTAATATTCCACGTAGTGTATATGCCTCATTTTCATCATCCATTCATTTTTTTAATAGGCACCTAAGTTGATTCCATGTCTTGGGCTTTGTGATTTTGCTGCAGTAGACAAGAAAGTGCTGATGGCTTTTTGGCATACTGATTTCAGCATTTTGGGGTACATACTCAGCTGTGGGATGACTGGATCATAGTTCTTTTGAGGAATTTCCATACCACTTTCCATAATGGCTGTAGTAATTTACATCCCCATCAACAGTGTTTGAGAGTCCCTCTTTCTTCACATCTACATCAGCATTTGTTTTTTGTTCTTTTGAATATGGCCATTCCAACTGGAGTGAGATGATATCTCATTGTGGTTTTGATTTGCATTTCCCTGACGATTACTGATGAACATTTTTGTATACCTGTTGGTCAATTGTGTATAAATATATGTACACATATAATTATTTTTTCTTGATAAATGTTTCTTCATGTCCTTCACCCACTTTTAACTCATCTATTTTACAGGTGAGGTGGCTAAAGTTAGAAGAGGTACAATGGTCTGACCAAGCAGAACAATAGAAAGTATAGAACTTTGGATTTTAAGTAAATTTTGGTTTAAAATTGACCTCTGTTATCACTTGTAGCAATGTATTTAAACTTTTTGGATCCGATTTTATTAATATCTATAGTGGGAAGACTTATCCCTAATTTACAAATTTGTCAAAAAGACTAAATATGAGGTCCATCAACTACTTTATATTATACTTGACCCATGGAACAGGTTCAATGAAGTGATTGTTTACTTTGACATTTTTCAAGCTTGCATAGTTTGGGAATGGATTTGGACAGGCATTCAGGGCTCTACCCTCTGAATTGAGTGTCTTTCCCCACTATGACTAACTGCTATGTGTCAAAAACCATCCAAACAAAATGTAAGGCACGGTGTCTCTATAAGGGAGAGGTCAGATTTGAATACATGAAATGATGAGGGAATAAAATACAATTGATCCTTATGAAATAAGGCAAAGATTGGTCCTTATGAAGTAAGGCCAAGATAGTTACCGGAAACGGGAAGGAGTCTATGTGGCTTGAGATAGATACAGAAGAATTGCAGAGAAGTTCAGCTCTGTCATAAGTTCTGCCATTTGTCTTCTAACGTGAAGTGCTATACAGGGCTCCACTGTTCTTCCTTGGGTTCGCTCATTCTGTATGCAGTCTCAGATCTTTGTACCCAAATGCCTCATATTGATATTTGCTATGATGGTTCCATAAGCCTACATTGCTTTGCTGAGATCCTGGCCCTTATGGGTCTACCTGACATTTCTGTGTGGTTGCCCTGCACATCTATTGAAACTGGTGTCTCTTAACTTGAGCTTCTCATCTTCCTCTTCCATACTTAGTCATTCTGTTCTATTAACCTCAGTAATTAGTAAAACCACCCATTCTGAGGTCATGTTGGCACCACTTGGAGTCATTTTTAAGGTTATCCTTTTCATCTCCTTAATATTTCACCAAATTGTGCAAATTTTACCTTCTCTGTGATATATGCTCCCCCATATTTATCTGTTCTACTTCTCTCTTCCTCATTTGGCTAAGCCACTAATTTCCACCTGAGGGACATTAACCCTCAGATCAGATGCCCATTCTGGTCACACTCAAATTCATTCTCACAATCCAGCCAGAAGGAACTTCTTAAAATGCAAAATAGTCTCCTTTCATTTGGAGTCCTTCCATGGCTCCATAAGTTCTTTCCTTTAAGAAAGAGGGGGAGAGAGAGAAAGAGAAAAGAAAAAGGAAGTCCTATCTTATCACCAAATTGTACCGGCCCCAGAGCTCCCCTGACTTCAAGGCTAGGCACAGCCTCAGGTGCAGCAACCATTCCAGCCACACCAGAACACTTGCAGTCTCCTCAGAGCCTGCACACCCAATAATTTTGGCATCAAATGTCTTTTCATGATGTCTTTAGTTGCTACTTGACCTTTAAGACTTGGTTCAAGAATTAATTCCTGGTGTGTTGTAGGTTCTCCTCTACTTTCTTAGAACACCAACTTGTCACTGGTACTGTAATTTTGGCTATTTTTGTCTTTTCCCCTTATTGACTATTAGATAGGTTTTATCTCCTGGTTGAAGTAAAAGTCATGTATAGTTCTTAGGATTATAAAGATGCTAAGGGAATAAGGGAACGCAAAAACAAACGTGTCATTGGCTGTGAAGGCAGTCTACTGGAGAACTGAAACATCTTTTATCTTCATCCAGGTTACAATTACTGATTTTCTAGATTGCCTTGCCTATGACTCAGCAGCAGCCCCATCCTTCCTGGATTTTTTTTAACTGCCTATTTTCTTTACTCTGCTCTCAACTCATATCATGGCTTGTTCTTTGTCAAAGCTTCAAATGTCTTATCACTTCTGATCACCATCTACTCTTGGTGTGTAGAAACCTCAATAAGTTTCTATTTTTGCATACAAGTCTGCAACACTTACATTAAAAATCCTTTGCAATGGCATTCACACATAACTTTCTAATACTAATGATTTCTGTCTCATCCCATGTAATTGCAGACATCTAGTTCAATTGGCTGTAGACAGGGTGGTGAGATCTCAGAGTATAAACCCACCACACGATACACGAGAAATCCTTCTGCACCTTCTAGAGGTGCTGTGATAAGAAATGTGCCTGGCATCTCATGTGTTTGGTAAATATTAGAGAAATGAATGAATTAATGTGGTAGAATAATAAGACTGGGTCAAAGGCAGGAGGGTATGGACAGCAGAAGAAGGTACTGCTGATTAATTGGTGGACAGAAGGAGCAACCAGAAGCCAAACCATATGCCTAAGATCATTATTAAGAAATATTTCCAAGTATGCACTTTTACATAGCCCTGTGTTACTGGGAAGCTTCAGAATGATTCTGAGTAGTTGAGCATTTCATAGCTTCTGGGCGGTAGCTAGTCTTGTTCCCCTAATGCCAATTAGGAAACTTGTCTCAGTGCCTATATTGTCTATAATATGTATATTTTGTGTTACAGAGTCTCTACATCTAAGAATTATGGTGCTAAAACAATAATGTTAATATAATTATTTCATTGTCATTGTTCAGGTCTTCTGATTTTTGTCTGAGAAGCTTGAACTCCTTGCATCTACTCGCAGTATTGATCCAAGGAGAGGAAAGGGCAGCTTAATCACAGGATTAGGGCCGGGGGCTGCTGCTGCAAAATGAAAACCTGTGTAACAGGAATGGTGTTTGATGCCTATAATCCCAGCAGTTTGGGAGGATGAGGCAGGAGGATCACAAATTCAAAGCCAGCCTCTGCAACTTAGTGAGGTCCTAAGCAACTTAGCAAGACTCTGTCTCAAAATAAAAAAATAAGAAAGCCCGTGTGACTTGGCATCACTAATGGGCTGCCTATTTGGGGACGTCAACACCTTTTAAGTCTTTTAACACAGTGGGACATAATTGGACAATTGAGGCAATTTCCTAAGGCTTTGGGTTAAAAATAACTTACCTGCCTTCAATTTCTGGGCATTAGACAAAAATATACATATTCATTTCTGAATTGATAAAGCTAATTTATAGGCAAAGGTTATTGTCCACAAGATGAAGATGAACTGGGTTCCTCTGAGTCACACCTATTGTTTTATTTTAGGATACACTTCGCAGTTATAATCAGTACCGTCCATCTACCTGGAACCCTTGGATGTATACTAGTAATTCCCTTCATCTCCTCAAAACCCTGGCCTCATGGAAATATTTTGCAGAAGGAACATGGGAGTCTTGTTCCTTAGAAACACAATACCCCTGTTCTACCTGTGGCAGCTCTGGAGACTGTGAATAAGGCAGATGGGATGCTATCTTCTATGCACAGATACTCCAAGCATTTTATGGACAAGAAATATGTTGGTAGAAAAGCAGAGTATTAGGAATTGGGAAAGTGACATTTATCACTCTTTACCTGATGATCCTGTGAAATCATTGAGTATTCTTCTTCCCCATATCTATAAAAGAGGAGGTCTGGATTCCATGGTTCAGAAGGGAGACTTTCATCTCCAAATGCTAATGTCTAACTTTAGTCAGTGTAAAAGTTTGTTTTATCTCATATAGATGATATGTCCATCCCCAGCACACATAACAGCAACTATTTCTTTTCTCTGTTCACTTTCATGGGGGCTCTACTTTTGTAATTGAGTATGAGTTGAGGTTTGGTGGAAAGAAGGGAAAGTAAAAGCATCGGATTATTTCTCCCAGATTAGTTCCTTTGAATGTGTTTTGTGAAATGAAGCATTAAAGAATGAAGCTATTGCTATTTGTTATGGGATGGATTGTGCCCTCCCTGTAAATACATATGTTGAAGTTCTTGCCCCCAGTAACATAGAATGTGACCATATTTGGAGAGAAGTTTTTTTTAAAGAGGAGATTAAATTAAAATGAGGCCAGTAAGATGGGGACTTAGTCCTATATAACTGATATCCTTACAAAAAGAAAAGGTGTCAGGATTGAATGTATACAGAGGAAAGACCATGAGAGGACACAGAGGGTTTCTATCTGTAAGCCATAAAAGGGAGGCCTCAGAAGAAACCAACCCTAATCTTGGACACCTTGATCTTGGATTTCCCACCTCTAGAACAGTGAGAAAATAACTCTCTGTGGTTCAAGCCATCCAGTTTGAGCTGTTCTGTCAGGGTAGTCATGGCAGACTAATATACTATTATTCGGGAGAACAGCTGTGATCCCCTTGGCTTAGCAAAGCAGCTGCAGAATGGGGCATTGAGTGGGAAGACAGCCCTGTCTGACTCCATAGCACCTGGAGCCCCAGTGAATGGCTAGGATCTTCCAGAGGCAGCATTACTCAACTGGGCATTGGCATTCTTCCTATTATGACCACTGGCCCCTGCACATCATCTCAAGGAGTTTAACAGGAAGCAGATAACATGGACAAGTGGGAGCCACAGATGGAGTTGAGTAATGAGGCATGAGACTGATAAAGAGCTATATACTACGGGAGACTCCAGAAACATCTGGTCACCCTTTATGGGGCGGGATGTTCTGTTCTCAGTAGGGTGTTGAGTCTTAAGCCAATGGGCATTTGGCTCACAATATTAGTTCTTTAATGTGCTTCCTCATCCTATAAGCACACATTTGGAAAAGCTTTCTTGGCTCCTTAGAATGTATCATTTCTTCTTTTGGTTTCTAGGTTTCTCCAAGTTCAAACAACATTTCCAAATGATTGATCTTCAAACTATCATAATCTCTTCACATAGCATAATTGTTCTGCACTTAAACCAAGTCTCATATGCTTTAATGATTAGATCTTTTCACCCCCTTTAATTTATAAGCAAAATTGATTCTTTGGATCAATAGTCCCAGGGGCACAAGAATCTGGGCTGCTGCTGGAGTGTGAGTGGGCCTGTCTGAATGTTAATTGTTGCTCTGACATCTCCAGAGCAGGGATGCTGCTCTCCTTTTCAGAGCCAAACTCTGGCTACATGTCAAAATCCATAGCAAAACAACAGAGTCATTTTTTTCTCCAGACCCCAAACAAAAGGAGATTAATCACATTTGTCTTCCTTACTACCTTTTCAAAAGGGCATTTTTGTTTTAAAAAGCTGCTTGTTGACTTCAACTTTTGAAGGCTATAGAGTATGATGAAGGATGAGGGCAGGTATTAGAAGGGCCTGGGAGAACACCACGGGCTTAGAACGCTCTTCACTCTACATTACCACTCCATACTTAGGGCTTCATGAGGAAAGCAAATTGGGAAACACACAGTTACTGAGAGCTGTGGTTTTCAAAGTGCCATCCCCAGACCACCAGCAGAAGCAGAACCTGACAACTTGTTATAAATTGGTATCCCTGGCCCACCCCTGGATCTACTGGGTATGTAATTCTGGGGGAAGACCAGGCATATGTTTTAGCAAGCCCCTAGGTGATTCTGTTGTAGTTTGAGTACATTTGCTTTTAACAATGCAGCTGTGAAAATTATTTTCTTGAAATTTCTGAGCAACCATTTCCATGGTCATTTCTTCTGCTTTTCTACATCTTACCCACACCAAAAGATTCAGTTCATCACCTCCTACCTCCTCCCCTTACAGGATCTGGACAAGAAACTGAGATTCTTTCCCATGGACTTACAATGCTGATACCACAACAGTTCTTCATCTACCTCCCTCACTGACAATGATGGAAAGAACTCAGAATATTCACTACTGAAGATCAACCATTAAGTCTCTAATTGTTTGTGTAAATGAGGTTTTTGTCCCTAATTTTATTTGAGCTCCACAATACCTACCTGTAGGTTTGAATGAGTAGCATAAAAAATTTTCCATATAAATGGTAGTTATATTAAGGTACTTGAATGTGCCAAGCACTAGGCTAACTGCTTTACCACGCTGACAAACTGTTACATTCATAGGAAACCAAGTCATAGAGAATTCATATAACTTTGCCAAATTTATACAGGGGCAGAGTTGTAGCATGTACACCGTCCCTATTATACATCACTGGAACTTGGAATAATGAATAAATTCCTACTGATTGAATTATAAGGAGCTACTCAGTTGAATG
This sequence comes from Geosciurus inauris, assembly GCA_004024805.1. Classification (NCBI taxonomy): domain Eukaryota; kingdom Metazoa; phylum Chordata; class Mammalia; order Rodentia; family Sciuridae; genus Geosciurus; species Geosciurus inauris. The sequence continues at coordinate 159,423 of PVHX01000205.1, read as the reverse complement.
ATCTGAATGGTAGCCTTACCTCTATATTACTAACTAAAAATAGAAAAATAACTGGATAGAAAAATAACTGAAGATAGAAACATAATGTCCTGCCATATAGCTTAACAGCTATATCTAACAACTTTCTACCTGCCTCAATAGGGCCTATACCTTAAATGGTTCCTCTAGGAGAGTTACTGGATTGGCAACAAGAGGTTTATAGTCTCTTATCTGATATATTTGGTAAACAGAGCACATGGTCACATTCCAAGTTAGAAAGCTTGTCTCTTGCAGGAAAAAAAATGTTTCTAATAGTGCTTCAATTGTTGATAGGGATCCATCAATAATATTCATTTTATAAATTAGGTAAATCATGTCTGCTTGTCTTTTCTCCTATAAGGAGGAGAGTGACTTTAGATATCTTCATTTTAGCTTCTCATTGCTTAGATGTTATTGCAATAACGGTAGATATTATTGCACTTTTCAGTTTTATCAGTCTGATCTAAAAATGCTAATTTGTTACTTAATTTCCTAAGAACAGTAAACAATGGTTGGATGTGTGAAAACTACTTTGAATTGAAGAAGTAATTGACTTTGGGATTAGGACGTGAATATTTGAGCAAAAGTATATGCATAATGGCACCATGTAGGTATGCAAAGCTTTGGCCAGGGCATGCCTTGCACAAGTCAATGGACAGAGCTCTGGGAGACCCTATGATCCACTGTGTCTGATGTAAGGATTCTGAGTAGGGTGGTGTAACTTTCTCTTCTTATGACAAAAACCCCTTGTGTCCTCCATCTGGGAGGGCAGGGCTTCTCCACTCCATTGACTTCCTCTTCTTCCCTCCATGCTGGTGTGGTCCTAAAAGAACTCCCAAATCCTTATGGCAGGGGCTTCACAGAATAATGGGAAACACAGCTGAGATGGGGAGGAACCCCAGGGGAGGGGACAGCCTCTTTATCCATTGCTGCACCGTTGAGCACTGTAACTTAGAAAAATGTCTTCAGACCTCCTTGGACCTTAATTTCCTCATCTGTCACATGAGAAGATTGAACAAGATATTGTCTAAGGCTAGGTTATCTGTTTTGAGGGATGGACCCAATTCTGGAGAATGACACTAGAAAAAGCCAATCAGAGACTTTGCTGTCACTATCAAGGTTCTTCCTGACAAACTAGATCTTTGTCTGATCTAGGGTAACCATCCTCATCATTTAAGTAGAACAGTTCTGTGTGTACCTGTGATGATTTACCTGACCTTAATGGGGAAAGGTAACAGGAGAGCATTGCTTATCTTTACCTTTAGTTATTTAGATCTGATTTCAATCCAATTTTGGTCACATATATAACTTTACATAAATTTATGAACATAATCATATTCATGTTTTATTGTCATCTCTATTTTTAAATTTTTTCTTGCTTTTTCCCACCTAATCTCCATACAAATATCAATATCTTCTTTCATCAACCCACAGAACAGTCTGATATGTTATCGTATATTCCCTCTAATCATATAAGAATAGTCTATACACATATATACACAAATATGTATATATTGAGTTTCTTTTTTTTATGTCCTTGTTTGGATTTAAGCAATATAAGTAATTTTCCTGTATCTTTCTCAATTACACTCTATCAAGATCTCTCATCTGATGGCCTTAATTCCTTCATGAAATGGCTACATAATATTTCTTGGTGAGACAGTACTATGCATTATTCAGTCATTTTTTGATTACCAAATAAATAACATGTCCAGTTCCTAACAGGTTGTGAAGGTTTCTAGGAAGAATTTGGAGATGCCAGGTTAAGGACTATTGGATTTTAACTGCTGTTATTTAGATCATTTTCTAAAAAAACTATAGCAGTTTGAGTTTTACCCCAAACTGGAGAACTGCTTTTCCACATGTCCCTGAAAACAGTAGATGTTATTGCACTTTTCAGTTTTATCAGTCTGATCTAAAATGCTAATTTGTTACTTAATTTGTATTTACTTAAACTTTCATCAATATGAGCATCTTTCACATATTTGTTTGCTACTAGGATTTTTATCCATAGACTGTCCGTTTATATCCTTTTCCCATATGAATATTTTCCTCTTGAATTGTCCTTTTCCTTGGCAATTTAAGATTTTTTGTTATTAAGGGGACTGTTTCTCTCTCTTACATCTTTGTTACATTCCAGACATTGGGGTGCTGGGGGAAACATGAGAGTCACTTTATCTTTCTTGATGCACTCTTTTTTACTTTTAATTTTTTCAGAACTTTGTCACTCCTGCAATGCAATACAATACAGTACAGTACAAAAGTATTGTTTGTGCTGGACAGGCAACCTTTGTCTATATTTTTTTTCATATTAAATTTTACCACTTTGTTTTCTGAGATTTTCCTTTAAATTTCCTACACTTAGGATCTGCTTGTCATGTATTCTGATAGTTTCTGTCTCTTAATAGGATAGTTAAGTACATTTCCATTTAATGGTATGACTTTTATGCATAATTTTGCTTTTTTTAGGCCAAACTTTTTGATCTTTGCCCAGATAGTTTTCTACATTGGTGGCTCTCCTGGACTTTGTAGGGTGTTTAGAAGCATTCAGGTTTTTATATACTAGATTCCAGTGGCATCCCCTTCTCCGATTTGTGGCAGCCCAGAATTTCTCCAGATATAGCCCAGTGTCCTCTGAGGGGGAAAACTGGCTATCCCCCTCCTCTCTTGCTCCCATTTGAGACCTGCTTCATTAGGCTTTTTAAAACTTCAGGTGTTTGACTCCAAACCTGACAATCCTACACATAAATTGTTCTGGATATTTGCTGGAGGCAACCTCACATAGATCAGGTGCACCTAGGATGAGAAACCGTCTGTTTGTCCATACTAAATGGATCCTGGTGACATGCAATTTTCAGTGCCCAAATTGGGAGGGTCTTCAGAAAACTCAGATGAGTTAGTCATGTTATGGGCTGATTTGAAAGTTAAGTCAGGCTGACCCCATTCCACTCAGACATCTCACCCTGTGCAAAATTGGCTCCACTTCCTGTAAGAACCCACTCTCATAGAAGCTGACACCCCCACCCACTTGCATCTTAACTACGATGTCTTTAAACTATGAAGCTGGTGCTGGCTTACTTCCTGAGTGAGTACAGGAGATGCCAATTCTGAGAACTTGGTGGCACTTTATGAAATGTGTCTTGTGATTGTGCTTGCCTCTTCCACCCCCCTTCTTTGTGTTCTTTGTTGTTCTTAAAGCTTGATTCTTCACCTGCACTCTTTGTTTTGGGCTGCAGAACTGTCTGCTTTTTGCTCCCTTGACCCTGGCCAGAATAAATCCTTTGTCTTTACTTCAAAAAGACCTGGAGTTTTATTTGGGATTTTGGAAAAGCACTTTAACAGTCACCCTGGATGTATCTCTTAACTACTGTTAAGATAAAGTTGAAGAGGAAAATTCGCCCAGCCACCAACACAATTCTGGGCTTCCCCAAGGAATGCATCCTCTCATGAGTATTTTGTGTTCTGAACTCAGTAGCGAAATTATATTCAAAACCTTTAGTCAGATGTATCTGAGAATCATACTAACATGCTGCCAGATAGCTCTATAAGCTGTACTACTCCCTTTTAGATGTAATTGTCTTTATATTTAAACACTTATTCTCTACCTTTAGAGAATAAGTTTCCTTTACTCTTAATCTTTCCTTAATTTTGAAATCCTTTTCAGGTCATTTTCCTTTCATTATTCTTCCCCTTCTCCAAGCTTTTTCCTTGGGTGGGTACTCGAGTCAAATACTTCCTGAGTTTTTGTTTATCTTTGAATTACTTTATTTGACCCTGAGAAATGAATGATAACTTACCTAGGTAGAGAATTCTTGGGTTTAAGATCTTTTCTTTTATGGAGCTTTTTCTTTCTTTTTCTTTTGGTACTGAGGATTGAACTCAGAGGTCCTTGACCACTGAGTCACATTCCCAGCCCTATTTTGTGTTTTATGTAGAGGCAGGGTCTCATTGAGTTGCTTAGCGCCTCGCCATTGCTGAGGCTGGCTTTGAACTCGCGATTCTCCTGTCTCAGCCTCCCTAAGTGCTGGGATTACAGGCTTGAGCCACCGTGCCCGGCTGGAGCTTTTTCTTGAATGGGCCTGACGCTTCTAGGGTTGCTATGAGTGGAAAGATTCCAGTTTGATTCCTTTTAGTTTGTGTTTATATGATTTTTTTCTTTGCTCTTGTTTAATTTTTAAAGCAATAAGCACATATTACTCTTCCATGCCTATTATGTCTCTACTGATAGTACCAAATACTTAATCTGTTCCAGTGAGAAGACAGAGGAGTATTGGGGGATGAGAAGAATCACCTCTCACCTTCTTTAGCCTGAGGTGGAGTGTCTGTCTTTCAACAAATATTATACCTGGATTGAAGGGGTATATATTCATTAAAAGAAATCCATTTGGCATTTTCCCAAGAACTCTCAGACTCATTCTTCATTTGATGCCTAATGCCTTCTCAGAAAAGGTAGGAGTGAGGACGGGAAGAAGGGCCAGTGGAGGGTGTGAAGTCTTCCTGTCACCAGCTCCCATTCGGAGAGCTCTGCTGGTGGTCCTGAGCTGCTCCAGGGTCAGGATGCCATCTGGATGGTGGTGTCATATGACTGTGATACCTGAAGGAATTATTCAAGAAATTCATTCGGGGTCTTATATCTGTGGCTAGTTGGTGTATGTTTACTAAGCATAGAAAGGACGTCTCCTTTTTCAGAATTTAGCTCGTCCTTCTTTGAATCAAGGCAGTTTATAAGAGCATGCTTTATAATAACCCCATCTTCAGAAGATACTACAGAATGTGGAAAATAAATTGGGCAAAACCCCTTGGAAGTCCCTCCAATGATGGAAATGGAAGGGCAACAAGTCAATTTCAATACAACAGGATACTAGGAGCCCTGGTATGGAGGACTTGCATTTGATGTTCCATGGCCCGCTGTTAAATGAGTGGCCTTGAAAGTGAACTCCTGAGGGTCTCATTCCTATGCTTCCTTCTCCATGAAGCTTCTTAGCAGTAAATGGTTTCCCTCTGCTTCAAACCCTGAGAAAATGCGAAGCTACTCATGGTACTCATGCTACTGACTCAAAACTTGAGATATTTCTATTCACATCTTGGTTTTCCTTCTAGAAGTTTATTGTTACAGGCAGTGGCTGTCCAATCCATGTTTGTATTCTCAGCTTTCAGCATGAGGTCCGACATACAATAGGTATTCAATACTGACAAAGAGATGGATGGTTTAAAAAAAAAAAACAAAAGACTTGAATCCTTTTATTTTTATTTTTTGGTATGGATCAGCTCTTCATCTGTTCAGTAAATGTTAGCTTTAGGTCTGTACTTCATTCCATTGCTATGTGCCTTCAAGCCATCTAGCTTTTTTCTTTTACTAACTTTGTTTGATGCTAATTTAAACCCAGATCAGAAAGATCTTGAATTAAATAAGCCTCCAGGGTATCAAACATTAGGTAGCTATAAAGTATCTTCTAACCATTAATTTTCATTCTGAAAGTCTTCCAATTCCCAACCCCTATCCTGTGTACCCTGCCTCCAGGCCTTCCCCTCTCACCCCCTCCCCATATACAAATAGACATTCTGTTATTTTGTTTATGGACAGATAATTGACATTATACTCTATTTCCGTTGTGTATTTCCTTAGGTTTTGTTTGTGTTAAGATTAAAGACATTCGTCCCTGGTAAGAAAAACATCTTAATAGGATATGGATTTTAATGTGGGCACTGAGTAGGAGAGAATTGGGATTTTATAAGATTTCACTCCATCACAGGGCTCTGAATATACATCTGTGAGATACAACAGAAAACATTGACTGGAGTACGTCTTTAGCTCCTTCTTTTCAAAGTATTTCCAAAAAAATCCTTTACTCTGATCTATGTTTAAAAGCAAAAAACAAAACAAAACAAAACAACAACAAAAAAACCCAAAAAACCATCTTCCAAATTGTAATGATTTCCACCAAGAATATTCCCTTAGCCACAGGACTTAACTTACATTGTAGTGGGATCTACAAAGTGGTAGGGGGTTCTCCATTGACCCTCAGATAAAGATAACCAAATACATAGGGAGGTGGGAGTATTATGGGTCTGTGTATTATAGAGTTCAGTTTCCAGGTGTGTTTTTATTCCCTGTTGGTTAGTGCAGTTTTGGGGCTGCAAGAAACAAACAAGCTCAAACCAGCTAAACCACAGAAAGGGACCTATTGGACTTACTGTACCCAGTCTAGTAAGGGCAAATGTACAGTTGTGCTTCAGTGCTACTGGATACAGGGTCTGGGCGCCACCAGCTCTTCTTTCTTCTGTGTATTGCCTCCTTGACACTGTGTTCCCACAGAGCTAGAAATACAGCCACCAGGAGCTCTACTGCTCTATATTTCTACCTTTGCCTCCACAGAGAGATGGGCAGTCAATTTCTTGGTTCAAATTTATAATCCTTCAGTAATACTTTCAATTGACTCATTTTGGGTGAGAAACCAGCCTGGCTTCATCACCAGTCACCTCTTGACACTGTCAGTAAATGTGCAATGATACTCAAATGTTTTCACCCCCCCTGGTTAATAAAGGGAGCAGTCCTTTTCCTGGAGATCTGAAACTTCTTTCTTGGGACAACTGAATATGAGATGTCAATTTTTCATCTGCAGGACGAAGGGCAGCCTTTTGAGAAAATCAACTTTGAGAAAGAGGAATGCTTTAAATTACAACTTGCCTCTGGGTAAGGAAGACTTTTAAAGGTGATAATTACAGGAACGAGTATGAAGGAACTGCGTTTCTTTCCTGAAGGTCGTTCAACTCTCTCTTCTTTGAAGATCTAAAATTACAATGCCAGGTGTAAAGTAAGTGCTCAGTAAACACTCATAAACTTGACAGAGCTCTTAGCAGCTGAAAGTCATGGGTCCACACAAAATCGTGCAAGGAGAATAGGATATTTTCCACCTTCCTGGAGTAGGATTTCTGATTTCTCATGTCAAGTCACATTTATGACAAGAGGAAAGGGGAGGCAAGAATGAATGGGGTGTCAGGCTCAGAGTCTTCAGGACCTTAAAATGTCCTGACTCAAATGACCCCATGACCAGGTCAGGATGGGCCTGGTCCTCTTAGTGAAATGAAACAAGTGTCCTCCCAAATGCCTATAAGGGGGTCAAATTTGTTATCTTCCAGTTTTAAAAAAAATGTTTTATTAGTGCATTATGGTTATATGTAGTAGTGGGGTCATTTTGACATAATCATATATGCATGGATTTTTCCTCTCCTTTTCCCTCCCTCTGTTCCCTTTCCTCTACTCTACTGTTATTTCTTTTATTTATTTATTATTTTTACATTTCTTATACATAAAAGTGAAATTCATTGTGGTATGTTCATATATGTAAATAGCATAATTTGTTCAATTTCATTCTGTAGTTCCTCCCTTTTTCTGTCCTTTCTTCCTCCCCTTCAATCCCCTTCCTCTACTCTACTGATCTCCCTTCTATTTTCATGGGATTCCTACTTTCCCTCTTTTTTCCCCCTTAGTTCGCTCTAGGTCTGCCTATGAGAGAAAACATTTGACCCTTGACTTTGTGAATCTGGCTTATTTCACTTGGCATGATCTTCAGTTACATCCATTTACCAGTAAATGCATAATTTCATTCTTTTTTAGAGCTAAGTAAAACTCCATTGTGTATATATACCACGTTTTCTTTATCTATCCATCCATGATGGGAACCTGGACTGGCTCCATAACTTGGCTGTTGTGAATCAAAATAAGTCACTATACACATTGATGTGGCTGTTATTACTATAATATGCAGGCTTTAGTTCTTTTGCATAAATACCAAGGAGTGGAATAGCTGGGTCATATGCAGGTTTCATTCCTAATCTTTTGAGGAATCTCTACACTGCTTTCTGAAGTGCTTGTTCTAATTTGCAGTCCCACCAACAATGTGCGAGTGTACCATTTCCACCACATCCTTGGAAGTATTTATTTCTGTTCTTGATAATGGCCATTCTGACTGGAGTGAGATGAAATCTCAGTGTAGTTTTGACTTTCATTTTCTTGATTGTTGAGGGTGTTGAACATCTTTTCATGTATTTGTTTTCCATTTATATTTCTTCCTTTGAGAAGTATCTGTTTAGTTTTTTCACCAATTTGTTTATTGGGTTATTTTTTTCTTTGGTGTTAAGTTTTTAGTTCTTAAAATATTCTAGATATTAATCTTTTATTGGAGAAATAGCTGGCAAAGATTTTCTCCTATTCTGTAGATTCTCTCTTCACATTTTTAATCACTTTCTTTGGTGTGCAGAGGCTTTTGAATTTGATGTTACCCCACTTAGTGATTTTTGGTTTTATTTCTTGAGCTTTAATGAAAATAACAAATACATAGTAACCAGTGTTTATATTTATTCTCTTATTATTTAATTGTAAGTCATCTACTATTTGAAATAATTATATTAATGAAATGGCATTTGCAGCACATACCAGATAATAACAAGGCTCCTATTGATGGAGAGAAAATGCAAGTTTTAAGCATATATATACATATATTTTAATTGTTCATGAATCTTTATTTATTTATATGCTTTGCTGAGAATTGAACCCAGTGCCTCACATATGGTGGCAAGCGCTCTACCACCGAGCTATAACCTCAGCCCAAAATTCAAGTTTTGTTTAAGTTCCCATGATATAAATTGGTAAAGAGCTCAAAAATGATTTGAAACAAAAGAGTGGACATTGGGAGAAGAATGCCCTAAATATTCCGAGTTTTAAACTTCTGTTTCACAATCCAAGAAAGAAAATCAACATTTTCCAGTAGTGGTAATACTTGTGTGCGTGTGCGCATGCGTGTGCGTGTATTTGGAAAGGTTAGGAATGTGTTTATATGAGGGAGGAGGGAGTTTCAGTGTGTCCCGATCCATGGACCTAACGTCGAAGAACTGACATTAGAGAAAGATCCATGGACTCTTGTAAAAAGAAAGAAGCAAATAATTCATTACATATTAGGTTATTATGACCCAAAAGCTTGTTAATATCAATTTACTTAAAATACCTTTATAGCACTAAGTTAATCCTTGTGAGAAATCTGAGAATCAATCACAGTTCTTCATTACAGTGTCAGCACTAAAGAGATCTTCCTGCTCTTCTAGTCAATGGACTTCAAGCTGTAATGTGCATCAGAGTAATTTGAAGAGCTTATTGGAGAAGCAGAGTTTTGAGGTTGGCTCAGTCATGACGGCTGAGGAGACTGATGAAAAGGGTGACATTGTTTTGACCAACAAGCCACATCTTCTGATGTAGATAGTCTGCAACCAAACTAATAAATTCTGCCTCCATCTTCTTCTCAAAGGTCTGCTTTTTCTGTTGTTGGATATGTGCTGTCTATTGTTGAGTGACATTTATGGAGAAGATTCAAGGATAAGAAATGAAATTAAACTGACAATGAATTTTTGTGAGGCTTAAGATTTTACATTTGTAACTTTTCTATAACAGCATAACTTGTGATATCTCTTGGAATATGTCCAGTAACAAAAAGCAAGAAATACTAAGTTCCGGAGTAGTCTATGTCATTAATAGGTAACTCTAGTTATGTGTTAGAGTTGATTCCACAATGACCCTCGTTCTACTTTCTGTATGCCAACAGAGCAAATCTTTGTCCAGAGGTGGTTTTTCATATATTTAAAGCCACCTATTAAATTGTACTAAACGTTTTCTAAGATGAACTTCACTAGGTATTTTAGTTATTCCTTATAAAATATGGTTTCCAGAATTTGGTCCTCAACAATACTTTTCTTGCAACTCAGACACTGAATAATCTCTGATATTTTGAAATTTGCTAACAGGAGAATTTCCCAAGTATATTCAAGTTGTGACATAGAACTCCTCTAAAACTGAACTTTTGGCATATGGAAATTTTTTCCTTAATTTTTTAGATTTTTCAAATCCAGGCAGACTAGGATATATTTAGGTCATTCTTCTCCCAATGCCTACCTTTCCTGTGTTAAATCATTGTAGGGCTCTTTTATATATTTATTTCAAAGTATAAACAAAATTTTCAGTTATATTTCTATCACCAGGGGCCGTGTTATATATTTGGTATATGGTGCAAATGGCATTTCATCAATATAATTATTGCAAATAGTGGTAGGTGACTTGCAATTGAACAATAACTTAAGGAGAGACAAGAATAAATGTCAACACTGGTTTCATTGCATTTTTTTTTATTTTCCCTATACAATCTGTGACAAGTGATGCCGTGATTGTTTCACATCAGTATGTGTATGTGACACAGTTGAAGATTATACCATATCTTCCTGTTTGTGTTTCCATAAATTATATATCAGATATGTAGTGTATGTAGGTAATATATAACAAATGCATATACCATCTATCATGTGCATGTGTGTGTGAATGTATATGAATTGCTTCATGTCAATCAAATCTGCTTTAGTTTAGAGGAAACAAAACCTGAAAGGTATTGATGTCATTCATTATTAATTTCAGGTATGTTTAGCACTAGATGATTTACTCTAAATATTTAAAGAAAGCTACATAACGGATTTAGGTTCCTCCAAAATGAGGATTCCTTTAAGATAGGAGACAATGAGAGAGTAAAGGAGAGACTATTTTTTCTCCCTTAAACTCACTGTGCAGTCTTCTGAATTTCTACCTGAGAAACTTCCTCCTAACACTTAGAATGCTATATGCCTCAATTGTATATATATGTATATATTTTCCTTTCTAAGAATACAAACATTAGGGTATTAAGAACTCCTGTCTGGTTGGGGTTAATATTCAACGAAGTATTTTGGCAGGGAGAGAACGTTTTGAAAACACAAATGCCTTTCTGAATTACAGAACCATTCTGAAGTTTTTGTAATCAGGAAAGGAGAAAATAATTTCTCTTTTTCATTAAATATTCAGTGGGCAAATACTAATCTGAAAGAAAATTTAAATTCTTGATGGCACACTCAATAAATGACAGTTTAGATTATATTAGAAATATTATAATTCTCTTCAGGTCTGTTAGCTGAGTTAAAAATGGAAATCTAGAATGAAGCTAAAACATTGTATTAAGTATTACAACATGCGGCTCTGCCCCTAGGCAGTGTGGGATAGGGCAAGGACTGAAGGCTTTGGAGGCAGTACAGACACCAGTGTGAATCTAGCCTCTGACATGCAGAGCTGAATGGCCACATTTGACGACAGTCTCTGTCAGTCAGTTTTTTCATCTGAATCTCTTAGAGGTCTCCATACCTTCAAATATTTCCTTAAAGCCTTCACTTGTTTGAAAGTCCAGATCTGAATGTACAGGGCTGCAGGACAGTAAAGCTTTCCCTGGGGGTGGCAGACTTCCTTCAGTGAACAGGAAGCCCAGTGCAAGGTACAAGGTACACACTAAAGGTACCCAAGGACCCCTTTGGTGGTCCTTCCTGGGCTTTGCTGCTCAGTACCATTGGGGGGCTGGAAAACTCTATAAACTCTGGGATGATTCTCTGAGCAGCTCTCTGTTCTAAAATAATTATTTTCTTTGAATCTATCCAAGTAAGACATCTTTAGAACACTTTAGCATTTCAAAGAGGTATTTGTTCTGCTTATTTTCTTATCTGAGTTTTGCTAGTAAGTGCCCTTGTTGAAGTGGAGTGATTCTAGAGCACTGCTAATTGCTTTGCTGCAGGCATCTCTTTCTCCTGCTGTCCTCTCTCCTGCTGGTGGGTGGGGCCACCTGACTGAGCTCTCTGATTTGCAGTGACTGGGTCTGTGGCTTCCTTTCCATTTTTAATTTATATCTAAATATACCTGAAGCAGAACCACACAGTTTCCTTTCTGAAGATGTAAGCTCAGAAATCACTGGAAGGAGATAGCATCCTAGCCTATTTTCTGTTACTCTAACTGAAGAGCACAGATGGGGTATTTTATGAAAAATAAAGATTTATTTGGATCACAATTATGACATCCTGAAAGATCAAGGCCGATCAGCCCTACCTGGCAAGATCATTGCTGGTGGGGACTCTGCAGGTCCTCAAGGCAACACGGGATATCACCTGGTGACACTGAATATCCACCCGTCTTTCTTTCTCTTCCTGTAAAGTCCCAGTTCTATTGGATTAGAGCCTCAACTTTATGACCTAATTCAACCTTAGTTGACCCTCTCCTGGGTCCCATCCCAAATACCATAGTCAGATTATTTCCCTCTTCTTAATACCTCTCATTAGGTACTAAATTTATAACATGAGTTTTGGTGGGGACATTCAAACTATAGCAGATGGTCAGTCAAGGAGGATATTTCCTTTCAGACTCACCCACGCTCTTCACACTTCCTTTCTGAAGGACTCTGTTCTTCACCTAAAAAATACTTATTGTTGATCTGATTATGACCATCCACTCTCCCCAACCCCCCGACTTGAGTCCTATCTAAGCCCCTCCTACCAAGAAAAGGATTCAAATCTCTGTGTTCCTCAGAGTCCTACATATTTGAAGAGCTTGGCAAACTGTGGCCTGTGGGCCTGAAGTTGTACGGAAATACAGTCATTCCTTTGCCCAGTGGCTATGGCTGTCTTTTGCTCTACAAAAGCAGAGTAGAGAAGCTGCGACAGAGGTTGTAGGTTCCATAGACCCTAAAATATTCACTGTCTCTTTAAGAAAGTTTCCTAATTCTCAAGCCAATCTAAATGAAAAATGTCTGAGATATTATGACAGTAACAATTGCATCTTTTGGAGCCATTGGTCACAAGTAACGTGGTATTACTTCAGTAGAAATGTTTAAGTTCGAAGATGTGACTTCAGCCGAACACATAAATACAAGGAATGTGTGCAGTGCCATGTCACTCATGATATCCTGCAATGCAGGTTGCCTGTTTCTTTTATAGAGTCTTGAGATGGTGGATGTCAACATTTCTTGATGTGTGGTCTCCAAACTATTAGCATCTCACTGGTGTTCGTTAAAAGTGCAGGTTCTTAGGTCCCATCCTGAGCCTGTAGAATCAAAAACTAGGGGTGATGCCATGCTTGAAGAACCACATTACAGATAGAAGAATTTTATAGGTTTTCTAGAATTGTGCATTCTGTTACATGTTGAATCAGCCTTGGTGATATAGAAGGAAGAAGGAAATTATTAGGCTAAAATTCCCTTTCCCTTATGGTATGCAAGAAGCTAAATAAAAAGTGCTGTCCAACATGTGGTAGTGGAGAGCAGACAGAACTAGGTTCCTGGGTTCTGGGATTACAGAGAGAGGGAAAAAAAAATGATGAAAAAAGGCCCAAACCTCAAAAACCAATGACAAAAACTATTGCAGAAGTGGCTGCAGCAATGACACTTCCTGTACTTAAAATATTTTCAGTGATCTTTCAGACTTCCTGCTTGAGATTAAGAGTGACAGACCTGGCAAGGACCTTTGACCAGTGGATTCCACTGTAGATATTATGATGATAATTCCCATTTCATGAAGAAATGAAAAGATAGAAGCAAAGATCAAACATCAACTTATCTGAGAAAATCCAGCCAGGAAGGGACAGATGCAGGATATGGCCTCAGACCTGTTTGTCACCAGAGATTGTGCTCTTTCTGCTACAACACATGCTTTCATAATAGGGACAATGGAAGGTTTTAAGACCTTACCACTGGCACCTGCTACATCTGTAGCTCCTGAGCTGCTCTGCATTTATCTGACTGGGTTTTCACTTTATGCATCTCTGACTGAACAGAGAGCAATCAGAGAACCCAATGTTTGGCTGTAAGAAGGTCGGGGAGTATGCTATGTATGGGCCGGCTGGATCACAATGTGCTCTTCATCACCTTATGGAAGAAGTGCTGTGCTAGGTTTTCCATCCTGTGGAGGCCAATGAGCATGGAATCCTGGGGAAAATTCCTTCCTTGCACCGTAGGTTGAATGTATTCATTTGGATCAGAGATTTACAAGGAGTATACCCAGCTCTCCCAGAGAGTGTTGATCAGAATCACTGCGGGAACAGGAGGGTAAAGTTTGGCAAAACATTTTTTAAAATTCAGTATTCCTATTGTTTTTCTGAAACAAATTACTGAAATTATCCCTTGACAGAAATTTCTTTGTGGATATGCAAACTCGCTAGTATGCAAGCATGTAGCAAGCAAGATTTAAAGAAAAAAAAAGTTGAAGAAGCATGGCAGTGAATTGTGAACTTCTAGAGCATTCTTCAGGTCCTGCCTGGAGCCTCTCCATATCTCAGTGCCTGGCACAGTTCCTTGAACAAAGGTTCTCAGAATATGTTCATAAAATGAAAGAATGATAAATCTGTCTAGAGGCATTAATTATCATAGTGATGCTGAAAGAGATTTCTCAGCAAGGAGGTCTATTTACAAGACTATTCTAACATATGTCAAAGTCTTATACTATTATGATGGACATTAATAAATGGGTATACTGCAGATTTTGACAGGGTCTTAGTCTCTTGCCTGTGATCTATCACCTTGTAGACAAATCTCTTTTCTTTTACCACTTCACAGCAGCTAAGTCACGGTAACCTTAGAAATGCCGGTTGCTTTTGCAATTTCATAGACATGTTATCTTTAAAGGGTACTGCCTTCTGTCCTGCAGCCCAGATGCCCTTCTAGTGCAAGTGGGAGAAAACAGGGTTCAGGAGCAGAGTTTTACCAGGCCAGACTCTGGCCTAGACCTGGACACTTCCAGTCCAGAATCAAAATAAAAAATCATGCATGAGTTTTTTTTTTGTTTTTTTTTTTTTAATTAATGCTGTGCCACTGATGTGGGTGAGAACTTGAAGATGAATGAAGAGGTTTGAGGGAGAGAGATGAATCTTAAACACTGCTGGACATGGGACACTTTGGCGGTAGACTAAGTCTAGATTGGGCGGCTGCTGCTAAAATAATTTCAGGGGAAATCCAGATCTGTAGAAAATAGATATAAGTAAAAGTAAATCCAGTTAAGGTATTGATCTAGGTTCCTACTCACCTCTGTCTTGGTGATAAATCACCCTCCTCTCAAATCATAGCTTCCTCATCATGAGGACAGCTTTATTTCTTGACTGTGAAGTCCATCACAATGGACTCACCCATTTTTGTGGTAGGGGTGCAGTTGCTGAGGGCAGAGCAGGGCCATTTCACAGGGCTCCATTCAGTGGCCGTGATGGCAGCCACTGTGACAACAGCTAGCTCCTGTGAGCAGTCCTGGTACCAGAACCACCATGGCAGTTGGGCCTTTCAGGGCAAGGTGAAGAGGCTGCCACTGCTGGGTGCCCATTGACAGTTCGCAGACCCTTCTTGTCCACAAAGTCTCATTATGAATAGATACAAGGAACTCAGGATAGGCAGGCTGTCCCTGGGACCCAGACTAATCCCTGTACCCTGGTTAATCTGAATGATTGTGGTCATCTTGTTTTATTTCCTTGTGATTAAGCTGTGGACCTGTGACAAAATTTTGTTTGTTGAAGGAAGGATGTGATTGATGCAAGGAAAGGGGTTTTTCCTTTCTTCTAGAATCAGTTGTATATGGAAATAATACCTGAACCCAGGTCAGGCATTTTGTAACTATTTGTTTTCTGTGGCTGTTGCAATAAATGACCACAGACCTGGAGCCTTAAAACAACAAAGATTGATTATCTCTCAGTTCTGGTAGACCAAAGGTCCAAAGTTGGTGTCACTGTGCCAAAGTCAAGTTGTCAGCAAGACAATGAATTTTGGAGACTTGAGGTGGGAGAATCCTTGCCTCTTTTAACTTCTGGTGGCTACTGGCACTCCTGGGTTTATGGCCACATGGCCCAATCTTCAAGGCCAGTATTGCCAAATCTCCCCTTCTCTGTCTTCACATCTACTCTGTGTTAAATTCCCTTTTGCCTCCTCCTTACAAAGAGACCTGAGATTCCATCCTGGGCCCATCCAGATCATCTTGGATGAATTCTCCATTTTAAGATCTTTAATCATAATTGTAAAGACTTTTTTGTGCCCTATAAGGTAATATCCATAGGTTTCAGGAATTAGGAGGCAGATAGCTTTGGGGGAAGGGTATTTTCTAGCTGCCAGAGTGACTATGAAGGGAGAGCAACACCACACAAAACTCACACACACTCGTGTACACATTATCAGAAGTCTGTCTGGAAACTCAACACTCAACTTCTGAGTTAGGAAACAGACTTTTTATGTTAGAAAATTTACCCTTGTTTTTGACAATATACAAAATATCATAATTTGGTATCATTTCTTGCACCTAAAACTATTCATTTGTAAAAAAAAAAAATTAGATAACTTTTTAGGATTTTCTTAACATATCTATGATAAGGCAAGAAGAGGTGGTTGATTTTTAGCATGTAAACCAGTGAGAGTTAAAGCAGAAGTTCTCAGGATTGGCCTTGTTGATGGTTTAGGCCCAATAGCTTTTTGTTGTAGAAACAAAATATGTTTAGCAACATCCTTGGCCTGTAGTCACACTAGATGCCAGTAGTAACCCCCTTTTCCATTCGTCACAAAATATTCCAAGGCATTCTAAAATATCTCCAGCGGGAGTTTCCTCCTGGTTGTGAACTACCAAGCCAATAACAACACTGAGGATATTTAACAACCATGCTTTGTTTTATAATATGAAATGCCTGGCATTAGGACATTCCAGTTTTATTTGTCAGAGAATGAAACTTTTAATCCTTCAGTTCCCTAGCAAGGTGCTAAAGTGGGCTTATGTGGAGAAGATGCCTGTACTGTGGATGCCATAGGAACTGCCATATTTTATGATAATTATTTTGGAGATATTTAATTAATAATATTTCAATTCTTATGGCCAAGATAATGAAGGATCTTCAGGACATGGAATAATGTCTAAGTTACATTTTTAAAGCTCTGTACTCATTTTGCTTCTGGTAAATATGTGTGAGCTCAATCAGCTAGGGGTAATATACCAGACACCACCTGTATTAGTCAGTGTTCTCTAGAGGAACAGAACCGACAAGATAGATACACACATAAACACACACGCATATGTTTGTTTATAAAAAAGGGAAATGGGTACTTATTAGATTGAATTGCATGACCAAAAACTGCACAGTCCTACAATGGCCATCTGCAGGCTAGAGAGCTGGAGGAACCACTAGATGCTTAATCCAAGACACTGGAGCATCAGAATAAGAGGGGTCAGTGGTGCTGCCTTCTGGGATTGAAGGCCTAGAAACTCTGTGGAGAGTCATTTGTCAGTCTACTTTGGAAATTAAAGGAGCTGGAGTCTGAAATCCTCCAACAATTACAGCAGCAGTCAAGAATCTGCTCAAGAAGAATCAAGCTTGCATATGCTTCTGCTTTATTGTTTTCCCAACATTTGTTCCATCCAAGCCCTCAACCTATTGGACTGTGCTGTCCATACTTCAGGTGGGTCTCCACCACAGTTTGCTGTCTTATATGCCAATTATTCCTAGAAACCTCCTCAATGAGACACCCCAGAAGCCTCTTAATCTTAGGCATCTTGTAATCCTATCAAATTGACAATTCAGATTAACTATCATGCCATTATTACATGTTTGTTCAGAATCTCCATCACTGCAATTTTCTTAATTCTTATGTTGAGTTTTTCTTCTGTATATCTCAACTCTATGCATCCTTCAGGGAAAGAATTATGTCTGTATTCATCATAAAATGTTTCTTGATAAGACCCTTGGGAGAAAAGAACAATTCAATTCCAAAATCAGTAGAAGAAATAAAATAATTAAGATCAGAGTCAAAAATCAATGGAATTTGGAATAAAACAATACAAAAAAATCAATGAAACAAATAGTTGGTTTTTTGAGAAGATAAACAAGGTTGATAATCCCTTAGCCAAACGAACCAAAAGAAAAGGAGACCCAAATTAATAAAATTGGAGATGAAAAAGAAAAAAAATCACAGGAGACACCACAGAAATCCAGGGGATCGTTAGGAACTATTTTGAAAACTTATATTTTAATAAATGGGAAAAATATGGATACATTTCTAGACACATAAAATCTGCCAAAAGAGAATCAAGAGGATATAGAAAATCTGAATATGCCAATAACTAGTAATGAGATGGAAGCAGTAATAAAAAGACTTCAAATAAAGAAAAATCCAGGACCAGATGGATTCTCAGCTGAATTCTACCAGTTTGTAGATGATAGGATTCTATATGTAGAAGATCTAAAAAAAAGTCTACCAAAAGATAGCTGGACTTAATAAACAGATTTAGCAAAGTGGTAGGTTACAAAATCAACATACAAAAACGAATAGCTTTCCTATACACGAATAATGAATCTTCTGATAAAGAAATAAGGAAAACTATGTAACTGACAATTTTCAAATTTTTACAAACAAATCTACCCAACAAAGTGAAAAACCTCTACATGAAAACTAGAGAATATTGAAAAAATAAATTGAAGACAAGATGGACCTGGGCACAGTGGCACACAGCGGTAATCCCAGTGCTTTGGGAGGCTGAAACAGGAGAATCGCGAGTTCAAAGCCAGTCTCGGCAACAGCGAGGTGCTAAGCAACTCAGTGAGACCCTGTCTCTACATAAAAATACAAAACAGGGCTGGGTATGTGGCTCATTGTCAAGTGCCCCTGAGTTCAATACCCAGTACAAAGAAAAATAAAAAAGAAAAGAACATGGAAAGTCTTCCATGTTCATGGATAGGCAAAATTAATATATTTAAAATAACTATACTACCAAAAGCAATATACTGATTCAAAGCAATCCCCATTGAATATATCAATGACATTCTCCACAGAATTAGAACAGTCCTAAAATTTATTTGGAAGAATAAGAGACCCAAAATAGCCAAAGCAATTTTAATTCAACAAAACTATGCTGGAGGCATCATAATACCTGACTTCAAATTATACTGCTGAGCTACAGTAACAAAAACAGCATAGTACTGGCATAAGAATAGACTATTGATCAATGGTACAGAGTAGAAGACACAGAGACAAACCCACATTGATAATCTTTAGACTCTTGCTAAAGGAGCCAAAAACATACATTGGAGAAAATAGTCTTTTGAATGGTGCTGGGAAAACTGATTATCTGTATGTAGAAGAATGAGACTAGACCCTTGTCTCTCACACTGCACAAGAATCAACTTAAAATAAACCAAAGACCTAGGAATTAGACCAGAAACTATGCAATCCTTAGAGAAAAACAGTCACACTCTAACATACAGGTATAGGCAACAGCTTTCTCAGTAGAACCCCTAAAGATTAGGAAATAATGCCAGGAGTTAATAAATGGGATGACATCAAATTAAAAACTTCTGCACAGTAAAGGAAGCAATTAAGATTTTGAAGCAAAAACCTATACAATGAGAGAAAAATCTTTTCTAGCTATTCTTCTGACCAAAGATTAATATCCATAATATATGTAAAACTAAACAAAAAACCCACCAAAAATAACCCAGTAAATGGCAGATGAATTAAACAGATACTTCTCAAAATAAGAAATATAAATGGCCAAGAAATCTACAGAAAAAGTTCAACATCATTAGCAACTAGAGAAATGCAAATCAACACTACACTCAGATTTCATGTCATTCCAGTCAGAATGGCAATCATCTAGAATACAAATGAGAGGAGAGGATGTGGAGAAAAAGGAACACCTTTATTCTATTGGTGGAATTGTATGTTAGTACATCCACTATGTAAATCAGTATGGAATTTCCTCAAAAGAGCAGGCATGGAACCACCAAGTGACCAAGCCCCATAACACTCCTCAGTATTTATTCTAAAGAATTAAAGTCATCATACTATAGTGACACATGCACTCTCATGTTTATAGGAGCACAATTCATAATAGCCAAACTATGGAACCAGCTAAGAATCCATCATTGGCTGAATGGATGAAGAAAATATGATATATATATACAATATGGTATTTTATTCATTTATAAAGAAGAATGATGTCATTTTTAGAAAAATGGATAGAACTTGGGACCATTATAGTAAGTGAAATAAGCCAAACTTTGAAGGTCAAGTGTTGTATGTTTTCTCTTACATGTGAAAGCTAGTGAGGAAAAAGGAAAAGAAAGATTGGGGGGCATCAAATAAAAGTTGATGAAAGATCAGTTGAGTAGAGGAAAGGGACGAGAGGGAGGAGGAGAAGAAAAGGGGAAATACTGAGGAATGATATTGGTCAAATTATATTGTTAGACTGTGTGCATGTACAAATAGGTAATGACAAATCACATCATTATGTACCCAAAATATAGAAAATGTTTCTTGATAACTCCAGTTAATACTATACCTACAACCACTTGCAGCATTTACTACTTGGCATTCATAGTATTTTCTGACTTTGACAGATGTGGGATTTCTCTGTGTCTTTTATTTTTCATTCATTACCTTGTGTTCAACCCTTGTTTCTTGTGCTAACACATCAACTTGTAGGGACAACTGCCTGCCTTTACCATGACAATCTGTAGCCCTCACACAAAGCAACACAGATTTAAGAGTGCAGGATTCTACATACAAGTGAGGCCATGAAGTATTCATTTTTCTGGGCCTGAGTTATTTTACGTAGCACAATGTTCTTCAGATCTACCTTTGTTGTCACAAATGACAGGATTTCTTTCGTTTTGAAGGTTGGATAGTATGCCATAGATATACACCCAGAAGTGGAATTGTTGGATCAGGTGGTCATCAAAAGATAATAAAACTTCATTTACAGAGAATAAGTTCAGGAGATCTATGGTGATTGTAGTTAGTAACAATGTGTTGAATAATTGAAAATTGCCAAGAGTAGATTTATATGTTCTTAACACACATACACACACAATTAGAATGTGGTGAAACGAGGCTGATTAGGTTGAATTTGTCATTCCGCCATATATACATATACCAAAGTCATATTGCACACTATAACTGTATGCTCTTATCAATTAAAAAAATAAAATTATAAAAAAGTATGCTGAGAACATGGATGGTACTCCAGAGACAATGTACTTGCTGAACTGATTCGAATGAAAAGTACTAGTGGACTGATTTTTTGCTCCTCCCAGAAAAGTCCCTTTTCCTGAGTGACATCCAGCATGGCTCTCAGCTGGGTCCCATTGGAACTGAACTGGAGCAGAAGAGTTTTACAACAATCCAGGTAAATGTTGTTTGTAGTATTAGAAGAGAGTTTGACATGTATGTATATGGCATATAAAAAATAAGTCTGATACTGTGAAAAGGTATGGTTTGCTAAGCCCTGTACTCTTCCAAAGAGGAGGATTAGACTCATTTGTGGCAGTGACTATTCTAGAAGCGGCAGTTGATAGGACAGGTCAGTATTTTAAGCTATGGTTTGCTTCTGCTCAGGAACTTAAGAGTTTCCAAGAAAGGCAGGCTCTAGTTGAGGGGTTTCTTAATCTTACCAGCACACTTTGTTATACTGAGGTAGGGTACCCTTCTTTAAAATACAAGTGTGGACTTCCCAAAACTCAGACTTTTGTTTCTCCATGAGCTCTTAGTGATGTTAAATGGAATTTGTGTATTGCATCAACTGTAAGACATTTAACAAACTTTTTGCATCTGTTGACTCAGAATACATCTTGTAATCATAATAGAGCAATGGTCCTGAAATATAGTGGTCATTTTGGGGAATGGGCATCAAAACTTGCAGAATGGAGTGTTAAGGGCCTAGAAAATTACAGAGACAACAGTTTATCAGATTTTTTAAAAGTTGCGTCACCATTAGTGATGAACTAGGGAATGGCATGGAATGGAAAAGGACAGGTGTCACGAAGATGTCATGCCATGATTGATAGGTATCAGATACAAAATATAAAGTAGTAATGGGATTAGCTTATTTTTCTTTTTTATGCATGCCCAGAGTGATATGTGTAAATTACCTAAGTAAGTTTAAGGAGAGCTCCCTCTGCAAGCATAACAGTCCATTCTTGGCTAATAAGAAACATGGATATTATTTTATTGGCAGAATTATTTTTTAAATGAAACATCCAGTAATGGTATATCCAACATGTATGTTTTCTTAGATTCAGTGAAAGAAGCAGCAAGGGAGTTTTAATCATATGAAAAATGAATCAAATAAAATTATTCTCGTATATTCTCTAAGACAGTATTCTCTCATAGAGGCTAAGAAGTGGGATGGAATTGAGATGAAATTGAGATGGAATTGAAATGGAACTGGAGACAGTTGGCTAGATGTTCTTTTTGTTCTTTACTGTTTAGCTAAGATATTCACCCTTTGAAGTGACCTTTTCCCTCTTTTCTCCTTGTTTAATATTTTTCTGTTTTAATTACTTTTAAAATTGGGATTCCATTGCAAACCTCAAACACTACCAGTAATACTGGTGGTCACTTTATGTTAAGGTGGTCTAATCTTAGTTCTGAAGCCACAGCTGCCCTGCTCACTGTGATTCTATAACAGAGAGTTTCTCAAGCACATGCCATGAATCATTTCAGATAGAAGACACTCAGCACCCTACCATGTGGGTGGCCAGGCACCTAGAGGGCCTGGGTGTCTGAAGCATCCTGTCAGGCTACTTCTGGCCATGTGGAACTTCTATTTTTGCTCTAGTGTGGTACAGACATTATCCTTTTTGAGGTATGTCCTGACATGAGAGAGACTGTGAAGGGTGCTCCAACAGATTGCTAGTGGCTGCTCTGAACAAATATGGAATTTTAGACAAAATTAAAGATCCTATCAACTCCTAGGTTCTGCCATGGTTTGCACAGATTATCCAAAAGTTTTCCTGTGAAAGTGATATTACATGTGTCTAGGAATATTTCTTCTCACATTTGAAATCCCCAAAATCCTGATCAGAACTTACATTCATCGTTCCCGGAGATTGGATGGAAGAACTTTGGTTCCAAAATAGAGAAAGCACTGAAGCATTAATTTTGCAAAAGTGGCCCAGTCACATCAGTATCATTGCAAACATATTAGAAAGATAATCTTGGACCTCAATCCACTAACCGAATCAGACACTCTGAGATGAGACCATTCAGCTCATCTTGTTTTATTTTTTCCTTTTTTTGGTACTGGGGTTTGAATCCAGGGTGCTTTTCCACTAAGGTACATCCCCAGGGATTTCTTTTAAAAATTTTTGAGACAGAGTTGCTTAGGGCCTCACTAAGTTACTAAGGCTGGCCTGGAACTTGCCATCCTCCTACTGCAGCCTCCTGAGCTGCTGAGATTACAGGCACTTATCCTCAGGCCTAGCTTCATTCACATCCTCTTTAACAAATGCACCAGATTCTGATATTTGCTTTTGAGAAGTACTTACCTATAGAGTGTCAAGAACACAAAAGTAACAGAAAAATCGAGTTCCTGGTCTCTTTCCCAGTAGACCCCAGAATATGGGCACTGGATAGGGCTTATGTTTCTCCTACTGTCCTGTCGTGTGCCTTTGGGCAAATTAATTAGCTTTACTGAGCCTCAATTTTTCCCAATATAAAATGAAGACAATTGGTCTCTTTGTTCTTTATGAGGATTTTTTATTGCCTTTTGTGTTTTTAAATTCCATCAGCTGCTGTGTAGCATCTTTCAGCAGAGCTGTGGAGGTGTAAGTGGGAGTTGTTACCATTTCAGGATTCTTTTAACAGTGTTGAGGAAGGGAGGAACTATCTCCTTTCTGCACTGGTACAGCAAGAATTAGCCCAAACAGGGATTTTCCTGCTTGATGGTAAGACGTTGTAATAAAAAGGAGAGTCGGAACTTCTTTACTAGTCTGAGTTCTAATCCCATCACTAATAATAACTCTTAGTGATGCCAGACAAGTGGGACTCCCTGATTCTAAGTTTGTCTACCTGTAATATGAGAAATCAAATAAGGAAACTGTTTTATATATCTAACACAATGATCAGTACAGAGCAGGCATTCAATATGTGCTCCATTTTTTTCCCCCTTTTTGACTCAAATATTCTGTTCTTTGGAATTCTTCAGTGTTAAAGATTGTTTTTAAGGCATTGACCTGGTTCCCAAGTTATTATGTGGGTTCCTAATGTTATCTCAGGAAGGGAAGCATCTGGTATTCTTGCCAGTTCTCATGGTTGTCCTTATCCTGTGAAATGTGACTACCTGCCCTCAAGCTAATATCTATAGATAGTTCTAGGTGCTTTGGAGAATTTGTTGATTATATATATGTACCAGGGTTTCAGGATATCCATGACCCCAAGTTTTCTCTCTGAAGCTCTTGGTCAAGTTACATTGCAAATCCTTGTTGAAATGAGGCAATGTGAAACTGTGTATCAACAAATTGTTGTACTTTAAATTGTCGTATTATTGAGAAATTAAAAGAAACTTCTTTTAGTACTTACCTATTTTATTTTTTCATACTACCATTATTTTCATAGAATCTCACAATTCTTAATGCCAATGATGTAGCAGAAGCTTTCCAGTAGGTCATCCTATTTAATCCTTACATCAGTCCTGTGGGATGGTGGGTGTTGCCTCCATCTGAGTCATTGGCCCAAGGTCACTCAGAATGTGATAAACCAGAAAGTGGACCCAGCTGTTTACTGTCCCTGGCCAGTGCTCTTTCCACAGAAGCAGAGCTCTCCTAAAACTTACTTTTACAGCGTAAATGGCTTTAGTGTTTGCATAAGGATTTCTCTGTTTCTGGAAGGTGCTGAGATGGTGTTAAAATTCAAGTTTAATCAATCAACCAATTAGTATTTATTGAATGCCTGCTGGGTGCAAGGATTACACTTGGTGCTATGGGAAATAAACAGCAGAGAAGATTCAAACTGATCACAATGCAGTGAAGGAAGAGAAACACATGCATTGGGTGCCGGCTCCTCATGTGAGGCATTGGTAAAATTCCAGAGTGAGAGGCAGAAGCAAAGAGTGGCATTTCCTTAGGGCTTAGCAGCTCCCTGGCCACCAGGCTGATCAGGAAACATTTTGCACTTGCCAAAGGCATTTCAAGTTCTTGGACTATCCATCAATATCCCTAGTGTTGTTATGTTTCTGGCATTATATTAATTTTTATGACAGCTCTATCCCCATTTTATGGTGGGTACACCAAGTCCTGAGAAGTGAAATGAGCTTTCCTGCTATGTGCACTTGGCAAGAAGCAGGAATGGGGCTGAAATTCAACTCTCTCAAGTCCAAGTCTGATGCTGTTTCTTTGACATCATGTATTGACACAATCTCTACAAAAGACTTGTTAACATTTGTACTTTCCCCCAAAGTAGGGCTGTAATCATTCAAATGCTAAGAAATGGGGATCTAAAGACCACAGATTTTAGTTGAAAGAGTCAAGGGTTGATCACAGGCAGAGAGCAAAGTCACTTTGAAGGACCCTCCCCCCCAACTGAAACAGTCACGTTTATGTTTGTTCAGCCATGTTCTAAGGATTCAAACTCACAGTACATTACAAAGAACAGTTTAAAAGTTTGTACAGCTCTTCAGAGACCTTTTCCTGACCACCTCCTTCCAACCCCACATGCTTCTCCCAGCATTAAATTGTTTCCTGGCAGAGAGGTGCAGCCTTGGACAGGGCAGGGCTGAGCTGCAGTGGCGCCAGCCTGGCAGTGTGGCTTCTCCAGTTACCAGCATCCTCATACACTTGCCCAGTGCGAAGCAGAGCACTACTTTCTGATTGGAAACTCATCAGCAAGGCCAGGTAGAATACAATTTTAAGCCGTTTCAGGAAATTCAGGTGGCTGCTTCAGTAGCCTCTCCCTGGGGTGATGCCAGGAGCCTGGTAGGTGGCATCAGTGTGGTTACTTAGCTGTTGTTGTTACTTGCATGGGCATTGAATGGCATGGCTTTGATAGGAAACAACAGAACAAGATGGTGAAAGAAATTTTCTTGCTTTGTGAACAGCAAATATCAGCATCGCTCTAAAGAATGAGGCCCACCTGGAGGGAACCATGAGCGAAACTGCCAGCTGAAGGAGAAAGCGTCTGAGGAAAATGTGAAAGACTTGCTTTTGTTTTGTTTATAGATAAAACTTTTTAAAAAGGCTCCTTTTGAAGCAGGAACTGCAAATGCTAAATATAAAGAATAACCTAAGTATAAAGAGATACTTGCAGCTCATGGTACTTCCTGATAACCAATCAACAGTTAACTTCCCTAGTAGACACAAGACAAGCCTCAGTTTAAGAACTTGAAATATATTGAGTTCCTGTCAAGTAAAAACTAGTAAATTGAAATCTTATAATAGTTGGCACAAAGATACATGAATAAAATAAACATCTGACAAATATGTAGAGATCAATCTTATTCTTTTTGTATCTTGAAAATCTTAATCTTTTGTATTCTTAGGGAGACTATGATGTTTAGCATGGAGTTAATTTTACTGACTTCTAATTCATGGAGAACTACTAATCCATACTGTAATTCAACTGATAGAAATATTCAACTTGAGTGCTCCAGGCCTGCAATATGGTAGTTAAATGGACATAATAAAATATGCATAATTCACAATAAGAAATACTGCAAAATAGGTTAAGAACCAGTTTTTCCTGTGGGGTCACTCTGATAATGCAAAGCACTCTTGATTGTCCTTCTTATAAAGTTTATGTACTTGTTATTTTCTACTTTTTAATTGTATGCTGCTTTGTTACCTTAAATATCAAAGTTCTGGCACCCATACTCCAAAGCTTTTCAGATATGATATATAACTATTGAGTGGGGTATTAAAAGTGAAGATTCTAAAGATCCCACTTTAAGCAACCAAGAGATAACACAAAGAAATGAACTTTTAGATCCAGAAGGTACTCTTGTGATTATAAAATCAAGCAGCCCTCTTCTTGTTAGGTATAGAATCTGAGGCCAGCACATGTTAGTAACTTGTTCATGCTTACCCAGTCAGGGACAGGGATGTGACAGACACCCACAGGACTTCTCAGAGTCCATCAGTTGGGAGCTTCTCTGCAGGACTTGTGTTGCACATGCCTCTGGAGTTG
Organism: Geosciurus inauris; assembly: GCA_004024805.1. Taxonomy (NCBI): domain Eukaryota; kingdom Metazoa; phylum Chordata; class Mammalia; order Rodentia; family Sciuridae; genus Geosciurus; species Geosciurus inauris. The sequence goes on along the minus strand of PVHX01000205.1, from coordinate 132,613 downwards.
CTGTTGCTTCCTTCTCTCTTGAAGACGAAGGGGTGAACTGGCAGGCTGCTCAAGTCCTTATCCTGCACAGTGTGCTAAATCCAGCTGGGAAACCTCTGAGGAGTCCCTTTCCCCTCACCAGTAAATGAGCAATATCTCTGCTTGTGAGGATGTACCACAAGGTTACCAGAGAAATAGAACCAAGAATAAACTTTCATAAACAGATTTAGATTCCTTCTAGGTTCCAGTTACTAGAGTACAGCTTTAGCATCATAACAGCCCCGACAAGCATGACTTTCTGCTCAGTTTGCACCATCCTCTCTGCCCTATGCTGTAATTCTATTTTGACATAGTGTCCTTCCACCTTCTCTCAATTGGAGTAATTTATATCTCTACTTGGATAGAAGAGCATCTTATCATGCACTCCTTTTTCCCCCTTTTAGTGCATCTGTATTTTCTTGAAGAAAAAAAATACAATCAAAAGGAAAAAGGAATCCCTGTCCACAATCAATAGAATGGTGACAAAAATACTCCTAGCATAGCATTTTCCTTCTTTTCTGCAATTATTTCCACTCATTCCACATTCACTACCCAACCTACTCAATCTGACCTTCATGCTTTCTTAGGCAACCAACCAATAGTGTCTATTTTACTATATAAATTGGCACAAGGTTCTTTCTCTAGTCCTGTATTCTTATCTGAAATTCAGACCATGTTCACCTGCCTACCAGAAATCTCCATCAGAGCCTCTTAAACAAATTCCCAATGTCTCTAGTTCCCTCTTTGTGATTTCTTGTAAAGTTCCCGAAACAAGACACATGAACTCTCATAATATTCATGCTTTGCTACCTCCTATTGTCTCTACTTTAATAATACTTTACACAAACCCCTCTCTTTCTCTTCCTATCATGGCTGCTTTGGTTCACCTTTTCTGGAGCTGTGTAACAGCAACCTAACCACCCTGCTTCTAGTGTTGGCCCTAGACATCCATCTTCCATGCTACTTAAAGTGAGATCTATCCTAAGATAGGTCATCTTTTGCCACCCCTATGTTTTTATCCTTCAGTGGCCCTCTTCGGTTTTATTGAATTAAGTCAAAATTTCTCTTGTTTTGTAACTAATAGAAGTCTCAATAGTACCTACAAATTTAGGGGGTTATGGATAGATGTTTGGTCAGAAGGATGGTCTGAGTCCACTGCCAGGAACTTGAGGTCCTCAAAGGCTTCTCCTGCCCTCCTTCATTAAAGGACGTACCCTGAAATATGTTAGGAGGGTTGGTTAAACCCCTGTGCACAGGGATAGAACACCTTTTAGATGACTTGAATGGGTACTGTATCATGCTTGGCTCTGTTGTAGAAATTATTGTGTGAAGAAATTATTTGGGACGGTTTTTGTTTTGTTTTTTTGTCTTTTGTTTTTGTAGTTTAATTGAAGACTTTCACTTTAATCGTTTAGCTAATGAGATGATCAACTCCATCCTTCTTTTTTTTTTTTTTTTTTTTTGGTACTGAGGATTGAACTCAGGGGTACTCGACCACTGAGCCACATCCCCAGCCCTATTTTGTGTTTTATGTAGAGACAGGGTCTCACTGAGTTGCTTAGTGCCTCGCCATTGCTGAGGCTGGCTTTGAACTCGCGATTCTCCTGTCTCAGCCTCCTTAAGTGCTGGGATTACAGGCTTGAGCCACCGCGCCCGGCTCCATCCTTCTATTTTAAGCAACCTCAAACTCAGCCCATATATGATGCGCTTTTCATGATGAAAGCAGTATGTGTATTCAACTCATAAAAGCAAGTCTCCTATTAGTAAATCTATTAGAATGGTAATCATCCATTATTGGCCTCAGTGAAATTTCATCAAGGCATTTTCTGGGAACCAGATCAAAGGGATTTCCCCCATGTGCTGAAAAATCTTTTAAAATTTTATTTCAAAATTTATTTTTAAAGTCTCTTTATTTTTTAATGTCATATTTATTGAGTTTGAGGTTAATTTATCCATATACAGTAAACTTTATCTTTTGTATATATAGATCCATTATTTTCAGTGATGTGTATACTTATGTAACTACCCACTATAATCAAAATATAGATTGTTACTTATATTATTTTTATTACTCAGGAAAATTCCATCATGCCTTTTGTAGTAGTCTCTTTGTAGTCAATCCCTCCTTATACCCTCTGCCTCTGGCAACCACTAATCTTGTTGTCCTTTTAATGTTGCCTTTTCTCTAATATATAAATGCCATCTTTTGATCTGGGATGTTTTCAGTTAGCACACTGCATTTGAGCACTTCCCATGTTCTTTCTGCATGTCTTTCTGGTTTATTCTTTATCCTTGCTGAGTGGCGTTTCATTGTGTTCATGTCACATTTCATGGGTGTATGTGAGTATAGTCCATGGAGCACTTTTCCATTCCCTACTTGATGGACATATGATGTGGTGGACAGATTAGGGTGCCCGTATGATCCCTGCCTCCTGGTGTTCATGCCTGTGACTCATCTCCTTCCCATGAGTAGTGGTTGAACCTGGGACTTATTTCAAACCAATGCACTATGACGAAAGTACTGCCAATCATGGTTATGTTACCTGTTTTATGCGCAGACTCATTTTAGAGACTCTGCTGGCTTAATGCAATAAACAGCTGTGTTGAGCAAATCTGCATAGTGAAGACCTGGGGGTGGCCTTGAGGAGCTGGAGCTAGCCTCCAGCTCACAGACCATAAAAACCTGGGTTCCTCTGTCATGTAGAGGCATGAAAATGAATTCTGCCAACCATCTATGTGTGCTTGAAGCAAATTCTTCTCCATTTATGTTTCCAGATGAGACTGCAGTCCAGCCAGCACTTTGCTTGCAGGCAGGTACAAACCTAAGCAGCTGAACCATGCTGACTCCTGACCCACACAAACTGTGAGATAATGTGTGCATTTTTTAAAGCCTATAAATTTATATTAACTGGTTACATAGCAGTGAAACAATAATACATGGTTGTTTATTCCAGTTTTTAGCAATTCCAAATACAGCTGCTATAATGGTTCACATGCAATTATAGCTATTGTCCTGTGTCTTTATTTCTTCTGGGTAAATGCCTAGAAGTGGAATTGCTGGGTCATAAGGTATGTTCATGTTTAATTTTTTAGGTGGGTGACAAATTGTTTTCCAAACTTGCTAAACCATTTGAATTCTCTACCAGAAATATAAGTGAGTTCCAGTTGCTCCATCCTACTTATTATACATTATTATAATTCCTGAGCTAGATTCCAAGCTCTAAGACTGTGGTCTTTTGTATTTTGCATCCCATGGGCCTAGTGTTTGATTCATGCTCATATGTTGGTAAACGTTTGGAGTGATAAATTCAATGAATTCATCTGAACACTTTACTTTTACAGCTACCCCAGAGGCTTTGTATTGTTTATCTTCAGGAGGCAAGGGTTAGTGAGACAGCCCTTCCAGCTTTTCTTTATGTCCTATAGAAATATAATGACTCCTTTGTATGAATCATTCTCAAATGTGGTTACACATTAAAATCACCTGGTGAGCTTTCAAAAATTCCTGATGCCTTGTATGCTCCCATACCAATTAAATCAGGATCTCTGGGGATAGGACCCAGTATCATATTTTTAAAAAAAAATTGCTTTAATCAAGATTAAACAATATAAATAGTACAGGTACTTGGGTCACACTCTTATAAATGCTGAAGTAATTGGTCTGGGGTGTGGCCTGGGTGGCAAGGGTTTTAAAAGCTCCCCGGGTGATTTTAACTTATAGCCAAGTTTTCCATCCACAGCTCTAGCCATGGCCTCATTATCTGGTTCACAGAACAATTCTTTAGGAACTGAAAATCCATGACTGTAACAGTCACACCTTGAAGGCTGCAATGGAAGCAGGTGGGGAAATCTGCAATTCAGATACTATGACCTCATTTTGCAGGCCGGGAACTTGGTACTAATTACAGTGCCTGATGCAAAACATCAGTTATACACCTGCCCCCAGTTGTTTTTTTCTCCCACAAATGGCGTCCTAACCCTGGCTGCAGTTAGCAGGAAATCCATAGGCTGGGAAATACGAAGTGAAGCACAGATGCTAAAGGACGGCAACTAGGAAGCTGCTGGCAGAGGCACCCACACCTTCCTAGCCACGATGTCCTTGGCCTTGACTTTGGTTAAAAAAATTAAATAAATAAAGCAGTGCCTCCAGATTTCATTGCTTCTTCTGTTTTGACTTTAGAAATTAATGGTGTTTCTTTGCTTAACTTACAGTAATTAATGGTGTTTACACTTGTGGGGGAAAATTAATGCGGTTGCATTGTATGAAACACAAAGCAAGGATAAAAAATATTGAGGTTAGTAATCAAGAACGTATCTCCTGATGAGTTTGACTTGTCCTCTTTTAGCTTGTTTTATGCATGGCTGCTTCCCAAGGCTGCTCAGTGGGTTACAGCTGACAGAAAGGAACCCAAAATTATGATCACTTTACTGAGACACGGCAAAGCTGCAAACCAGTCAGAATGTAATAGCGAAACCCATCATGGTAGGGCTTTTTTATCCTCAGTGCTTAGCCTGGGCATCCCTTTGTAATTTACCTCTTGAGCATCTTAGAATAATTTGCTTTATTTCGTAACCTACTTTTGTGACTCAGCTTGTATGGTTTGCCTGTTTGGTTTCTCTGTTGTTCTTTCTTGACTCAAGCCTGAGATTCGGATCTGTCGTTGATACTTCATCTTGCAACACCCAAAGTCTCCATTTATGTTGCTGTTGTGCAAACACACAAAGCACTATTATAACATAGTCCCTTAACACACCAGTGTTTCTGTTGCAAATAGCTGGAACATATACTTGTCTATGCCTCACTCTACTTCGGCTATCAGCTCTTCCCAATGTTATTCTTTTTTAAAGTATAGTTTTATCAGTTAAATCTCAGTGACTTCCCCAAATGTTTGGTTTGTACACCTGTTTCATGGTGGTTGGGGGCTCCACTCTGCTCTATCTATTCCTGAATTCAGGGCAATGGAGCAACCACTGTGTATTGCATTACCAGTAGCTGTGACAGAACAGAAAAATGGAGGGAACCATATAGCCCAGTTGTCAGCACTTTCCACGTTACTTTGACTAAAGCATGCCATAGGGGGTACCTAGCTCTAGCAGGGCACGGAAACATAATCCTATTAGGACCCAAAGGAGGAATGGAGATACTTGGGGAACACACAGGAAATCTTGTATTATTAAAATAGTTCACCCAGAAAAATACTGAGAATGACACATAAAAATGGCGAACGGTAGCAATATGCAGTTATGATAGCAGCACTCTAAAATGAGAGGCCATTCAGCATCCTCAAAGACAATTTTGGATTTTAACAAGGTAGTGTATGTGAGAGAGACTTTGGGAATAGAGACCTAAATACCTGAGGCCAACATTAGAAGTCTGTCTACATAATTAACACATTTAAATTTAGAGCCCAAGAACAGTTCGGCTGGATGCAATCAAAAAGACAATTTTAAAACTTTCGTATGATGGATGAAATAATTAGGGCCACAGAGGGGAAGGGACTTTTCCCAGTGTTACACAGTGAGCAGACATAGAGCTCTGACTCAGGGTCTAGTGGTCTTTGTGCTGTATAGCATTATTTGTCTTAGTCTATTGATTCCAAGGAAAGTTTTTTTAAAAGCAGGTTCTTCTCTTTTCCAACTATAGCTGCTGTGGACTCAGTAACATGTGAACTCTGGATAGATTTGCTTCTGCGGCTTCTTTTCGAGGACATGATGCAATTCCTAATAGGATTTAGATTTCTTTGCTTATGGCTTCTAAATGTTAATTTGTCATGTGGGATTTTTCCTCAGTTTTGCTTAGTGGATGAGTTGGGGCTGATCAACATTATAATAATGTCTTGTAAAAATATAGGTTTAGAGTACATAATCTGGCAGCTTGTGGGGAAATTATTTATTTTTTTTAAAGAAAAGTGAATTCAGCCCCAATCAGAAGATGGGATTAGTCAGGCTTGACCTGTTAAATTGAATCAGACAGTTATATAGCATCAGATGTTCCTGGCATTGACCTTTTTAATGAGAAATGGATCTATTAGATCTGTTTTACTCTGCTGTAAAATATTTTATGAATTTGAACAGGGCTTTCCATCATTTAGATAGATATCAGGATCCGAGGATGGGTTAGGCTGAGACCAAGTAAAATTAGCTTTTGATGGCCTGGCCAGGTGGAACATGTTTAATTTGTTAACTTGCTGACCCTCTTTCTTCCATAAGCCAAAAGGCTCAAAAGACCAGACACCAGTGAATACCTTTTATAAAGAAAAGAATAAGACCAAAGCAACCCAGCAGAAGTTCTTTGGAAAAATCTCATAAAGTATGCAGCCTCTCCTGCTGGGGGAGGACAAAGCATCTGGGTCTCTTTGCTTTCATGTCACATCCACAACTCCTGTCCTTAAATGCAGCTTCAGGGTCTGACAACTGGAGTTGACTAGTTAAGTGGATCTTAAGTTCCATCTTTAAAATCACCCAGCTGTTCTCTTTTCTCAAAAATAAAACCAACCCAGCTGGTGGGTGGGAGTTTCCCACTGTGACCCAGGAAGCTGGGGCCTAGAGACAGGTGTGGGTGGGAAAATGGAGAGGCAGGGGGACCAGGGCGGGGGAGCAGGCGCTGCACCTCTCAGAATCCACTTTCTCTTGTCCACTGAAGCACTATGGCTGGGGCTGCCTGTGGAAGTGGTGAGCAGTTATTTGGAAAAAGAAGGCTTATCTCTTGGTGTGCTTTGCAGACACATGGGACAAGGTATAATGAGATTACTGAATGGTAGAGCTGAAAGGGGTCTTTGAAACCAAATCCAGTCATTTTAGAGATGCTGAAGCTGGGGTTCCCAATTGGGCATGCTTGGTCCAAGGACATGTAACTAACTGAAGTCCAGTTATTCTGACTCCATGGAGAACTCTCTGATAACTCCCAAGGCAGCATAATACAGAGAGAAATGATCTAGAAGCTGACATTAAATACCTTATGGTGTCATTGGGAATGGTATGGTAATATAAAAATATAAATGATGTTTCTAAGAACAAGAGCTCTATCTGTAATCTAGCCCAATAAACTGAAATCACCTGAACATGTCAATTAATCTCTGTGTGCTTCTTTGGTGCCTCTTCTACATTGAACATTTACTCATACATACACACAAGTAGCTAACAGTGTGAATAATTATGGAGTTTAATATTTAGCAAGTGCATGCTCATAGCCCCAGGGGATGGGGAAGGACAAAGATAGCCTTGATGGGCACTCCCCAACATGATGTTCATTGACCAGAGTCACAACACCGGGGTTCTACTGTGGCATTTACCCTCCCTCTGGCCACCTCTCCTTGGGAATCTTTTGTCTTAGGTGAAGCCTCATTGCATTCTCTTACAATAACCCGATCCTTCCTTTACCCAAGACCTTGGTGACAAAGTATATTTCTCTAGGCTTTTTGAACCCTCCAAGGTGACATTGTAGCTACTCTAATAAAGATGTCAGTTTTGGAAGCTGAGGGCTGGAAAAGAGAGGGACACTTTGCCTTATCCTTCCCTTTCCATGACAAGTGATTTAGCAGGTGCCTTTATGGTCCAAGCCTGAGAAACGAAGTAAATGCCAGTAACCAAGGCCTACATCTTGAGCACTTCAGTGACACTTGGAGGACTCCTGCATAGGTTCCACTGGGTCTCTTCTCTATATAAATAGCAGGCAGACTGGCCCACTCCAGCTAGGAAGGCTGCATGATCTTGGGAGAAAACTTGAATCCCTGAATCACAGTTTCCTCATCATTAAAGTGGAGACTACTCTTGTTCTCTGTGTCCCACGAGGTTGTTGTGAGGATGTAATGAACTGGTGTGGAAAAGGAATGCATTTAAAGTGCCTAATGCCACCAGTGTTGTGGGGGAGAAGCCTCACTCAGGAGGTCATGTGCAGCCATTGAGTGCAGGAGTTCACAGAGTCCTATGGTAACTTGGATAGTATCTCCAGGTAAATTTTTAGGTGTGGGATATCTCTAGAACCTAAATTACAGGTGGGGAAGGAACCAGAAAAGGCTGGTCAGTGTTGAGAACTCCTTTTCTTTTTCTCTTTCTCTCTCTTTCTCTTGCTTCCCTTGTCCATTCCTCTCTCACAGTTTTTCTTCTTTCCCTTTCTATGGAGGCTTTTTCCACCAACATTGGTCATTGCAAGGGTCAACCTGCCCAGCAGGACTGGCCTGTAAACGTCAAGTGGTTGTACAACTGTGTCTCCCGCCCATGTGCTTGGAGTGAGCTGCACACCATTGGACAGGAGTCGGAATGTCATTAACCCAGTACTGGTGTTCAGGAGTTGAACCTAATCTCTCTGTACACACTTCCTTTCCCTTACCCTGGCAGGGAACTGGTGCTACCAGCCAGCTCTGCATTTGGAGCAACAGTGGCCTAACCCTGAATTTGCCTGGAGGATGAAGCTGTGGATATGTGTCAGAATGTCCCTTTCTTATGGAGGGCTTGATCCATTCAGGATTTCTCTGGCTACACAATCTTCTGGCCAATGTTATCAAAAAATACCAGGAACCCCAAAATGTGGCTGCAGAGAATTGCTGAAGTTGAAATTAGAAGAATATGTTCCCCTGGCATTTGAAGAAGTGACACAAGAAGCTTTATGGCTGGTCATGGTGTTTTAAGTGTGTCTGGGGCACTGCAGGACCAGCCAGGATGCTGGTAGAGTTGCTGTTTTACTTGTCTTCCCAGGAGGAAGGCAGCGTAGGAGAACATCTTTGGCTTCTGCTCCTGGCAGGTGAACTCTGGCTGCATGACGATGAGTTCTGCAGACCTTTTCTCCCAAACTTAAAGAACTTCCAGTTCAGTACAGTTATGCCCTAGAATCACTTATTCAAACCAAAACAGATCCATGAACAAAAAAAAAAAAAAGATAAAAAGTAGTCAAAATCTAACTCTGTATAGTAGTGTCCTGTTATTCATGGGTTAGCTTTCTGTGAATTCAGTTATATGTGGTCAACCACGGTCCAAAATTATTACAAGGAAAATTCAGAAATAAATAATTTATAAGATGTAAATAATTTTATTGCATAATAATTGTTCTATGAATTATTGTTACTACCTTACTGTGCCTAATTTATAAAGTAGACTTTATCATAAGTATGTATATATAAGGAAGAAGCAGGACATTTAGCTTTTAAAACTACTTACAGTTTCAGGCAACTCTTGGTAGTCTTGGACTGTATTCCTCATGGATAAGCCTAATCTGGAGTTATCAAGCTTTTTGCTTTATTCATTGGTGCATTTATTCTTTATCTATCACATATGGGAGCTAACACTTGGTAGGCAAAGCATGAATAAACCAGTTTCTCTTGTCCTTGTTCTCACAAAGAGTACAAAACAGGGGGATGAACACACATAGTCCAACAGACACAGATGAGAATCAACGCCATCACACCTTAGGCAAAGGCACTGTGATTTCGAGACAGCAATCAGTTGTAGGAGACCCATTTAATAGGCAGCATATTACAATCAGGGGAAATCTCTTTATCTGCTTTAATAAAGAGAGAAACTACTTGTAACTATAGCTTCTCATGGCATGGTGAAGATAGAGCAGAAGTGAAAAATCCCAAGGCCCTGAAGCCATCCTCACTTTTTGCTCAGAGTAGGATTAAAACGGCTAGAGATGTTTTCAGCAGGACAATGTTGAGAGGAGGAGAGGAGTTTGTCATTTGGTTCCAGCTCTGGCAAAGCAGGAAGTAAGCATGTGCATATGGGTTAGTACATCATGCCACAAGCAGATGGCCTTGAGATCACTTGTGCAATGTTGCTCTGAGCTGTTACGCAGTGACAAAGAGTAGACACTTGCTGACAAGGATGGCTCAGCAGTCTCACATTTTCCAGTCTCAGTACTGGCCTGATCACAAGTGCCAGAGAATCATCCATCACTCAGGAAAGTGGGCTTGTACCATCTGGTTACTGGGGAGGTCTGGTCACATCCTTGAATTCTGAGGGTCTCAGAAATCTGAAGGCAAAGCAAATCTGTGCCAAGACTTAGAACAGGAAGAGGTGAGCGAAGCTAAGGAAACCACTATGGTTATTGAGGAAGCGGGGGTCAGCCGCGCCGTACCATGTGGGAGAACGTTTCTCCTTCCACAGCCTGGCTGTGTTGTGGTCCTGCGAGCCGTAGCTGTTCGTGGCATTGCCCTTTGGGGGATCCCTGGGGATAATCAGCTTCCCAGGCCCTGCTCCATACCATCCTGAAGGGTTGGGGAGCCCTGATCATTTCCATCTTCCCCTTGATTCTCAGGTCCTGGCGAGCAGGATGTTGTGACAGATGAAAGGCCATGTGTTTCTTGTCCAACATTTCCTTCAGTGAGCTCAAGGCAGCTTTCCACAGGAAACAGTCACAGTGTATGCAGGAGAGGAGCAATACTTCTTTTTTCCACTGAGGAGCAGAGGGAGGCCGATTATCAGTATATGCTTGGATTTCACTTGGTTAAGCTTACTGAGTAAAGAACTACCCTGCTGCTAGGCCCAGGGCCTTTCCCCATTTGGCTGAATCCTAGGGATGGAGGTTTTTTGCTGGCTGCAGACATCCCATCTGGCTTCTGGAGTAATTTCAATAGCATCACTTGTATGTTATACTTAATAGGATATGGCAAAAAAGGATTTCTGCTATTCAGAGCCCTGGCTGCAGTCAGGCACTGGACCCTAAGGCCATGCCTGTCACTACGTGTGACTCTGCAGAACCATTTCTCTGAAAAGTAACAGCAGGAGCCCAAACAACTGCTCTGTGTGATCTCAAGTGTGTTGACCAGGAGCAGAAGGTTGTATATAAAACCCATGGGGCAGCAATGTGACTAGTGCCATCCTACCACAGAGCTCAGAGAACTGCCAGCCTTATCTCAGTCCAGAATAAGCAGGACTGAAATATTCTTTTCAAGTGCAGAGGTCCCATGGCATGGCCATGGCTCAGATTTCTGCTCAGGCTCATAGATATTCATCATTTCAATGCAAGAAACATTTATATAGGGCCAACTATGTCCTAAAAACTGCTAGGATAGTGAATAGGACAACCTTCCTGTTGACAGGAGCCTAGAATCCATCTGCACTCTATTTCTGTCTTTAAAAGATGACATTCTAGTAGCAGTCTCTGTCCTGGAAAGATTTTCATGACAATTTCCTCACCAGGAAATCTAAGGTAGTCTTAGCACTGGTAGAGACTCTTTCTTCTCTCTTTTTTATTTTTGCATGTTAATTATACAGAATAGTGGGTTTCTTTGTGGCATATTCATGCATGCATATAGCATAATTCAATTTCACTCCCTAATATCTCCTTTCCTCCCTCCTCCTCTTCCCTAGTGGTCTCCTACTTTCATGGTTCCATTTTTTTCTCCCTGTAGCTACCACATATAAGAAGAAACACTTGATTTTCTGATTATGACCCATTTCACTTAACATTATGTTCTCCAGTACCATCCAGTTTCCCAAAAATGTTGTGATTTCTTTCTTTGTTATTTATTTCATATATATTTATGTTATAAATATATATATCATAAATATATATTTATATATTTAAGTATATATATATAAAAATATATGTATTTGTCATAAATATATATATTTTATAAATATATATCATAAATATATATTTATATATATTTATACACACACACCCCATATTTTCTTAATCCATTCATTTACTGATGGACACCTTGGCCATTGTGAATTTTGCTGTGAAAACATGGAGTACCTGTATCTCATGGTAGTTCTATTTTTAAGTTTGTTGAGGAATCTCCATACTGATTTCCATAGTGGCTATACTGATTTACATTCCAGAAACAGAACATATATGCTCCTTTTTCTGGGCATCCTTGCCAGAATTTATTGCTATCTGTATTCTTGACTATTGCCATTCTGACTGGGAGGAGATGGAATATCAATGCAATTTTGATTTGCATTTCCCTAATGGCTAAAGATATTGAATATTTTTTTCATGTAATTGTTGGCCATTTGTACTTCTTTTGAGAACTATCTGTTCTATTCAGCTGCCCACTTATTGAATTTGTTTGTTTGTTTGTTTTTTTAGTTCTTTATATAGTCTGGATATATATCTCCTCTCCTCCCTCCTCCTCCCTCCTTAATCCTCTGTCAGAACAGTAGCTAGCAAACTTTTTGCCCCTATTCTATAGAATTTTTATACTGTTGTTTTTTCCCTTTGCTATGAAGAAGTTCATTTGATGCCATTTCATTTATTGATCTTGCTATTATTTCCTGAATTATAGTAGTCTTACGCACAAAGTCATTGTCTGTTCTTATATGTTGGAATGTTTCCCCTATGTTTTCTTCAGTTCAAAATTCCTGGTGAGAGACAGGAATCTGGTTTGATTTTTCTACATAAAAATATCAAGTTTCCCAGCACATTTGTTAAAGAGGTTGACTTTCCTCCAACATATTGGTTATATATATATATTTTTGGTAACTTTGTCAAGAATCAGATGACTATAGCTGTGTAGGTTTGTCTCTGAGTCTTCTATTAAATTGATCTTCATGTCTGATTTTTTTTTTTTTGCCAGTTCCATGCTGTTTTTGTTAGTATTGGATCTGCAGAATAATTTCAAGTCAGGAATTTTGATGCCTCCAGCATTACCCTTTTGGTTCAGGATTATTTTGACTCTTCTTTGTCACAAATTCAAAGCCAGCCTCAGCAATTTAGTGAGGCCCTAAGCAACTCAGTAAGACTCTGTCTCTCAATAAAATATAAAAAGTATTGGAGATGTGGCTCAGTGGTTAAGTGCCCCTGGGTTCAATCCTTGGTATCAAAAAACACACAAAAAAGATCTTGTCATCTGAATATAGGGATAATTTGACTTCTTTCACTATTCATATCCCTTTAATTTCTTTTTCTTGCCTAAGTGCTCTGACTAAAATATCAAGTATACACTGAATAGGAGTGGTAAGAGTGGACATCCTTCTTTTGTTCCTGGTTTTAGAGAAAATGCTTTCAGATTTTTCCCATTTGGTATGGTGTTGGCTTTGTGTTTTTCATATATGTTGCCTTTATTATATTGAAGTAAGTTTTGTCTGTCTCTAGTTTTTTAGTGTTTTTATCATGAAGTGACATTGAGTTTTATCAAAAGCTTTTTATGCCTCTATTAAGATAATCATGTGGGTTTTGTTTTTGATTCTTTTTATGTGGTGTATTAACATTTATGGATTTGCATATCTTGAACCATCCTTGCATTTCTGGAATGAAACCAACTTGAGCATAGTGTATGATCTTTTCAATGTATTGCTGAATTAAGTTTTCAAGTATAAATAAAGAAGTTTTGCATCTGTTATGGTTTAGATATTAAGTACCCCCAAAAGCTCATTTGTGAGACAATGCAAGAACATTCAGAGGTAAAATGATTGGATTATGAGATCTTTAACACAATCAGATAATTAATTTGCTTATAGGAATTAACCTAATGGTAGCTAAAGGCAGGTAATGTGTGACTGGAGGAAGTGGGCATTAGGACTGTGCCTTTGGGGTATATATTTTGTATTTGTCAAGTGGAGTCTCTCTCTGCTTCCTGGTGTGATGTCTTGCGTAGCTTCGCTTCACCATATTTCTCTGCCATGACCTTCTTCTGCCACACTCTGCACCCTGAGGAATGGAGCCAGGCTTCTATGAACTGAGACCTTTGAAACTGTGAGCCCCCAAATAAACTTTCCCTCCTCTATTGTTCTTGTCAGGACTTATAGTCATAGCAGCAAAAAAGCTGACTAAAACAACATTTATCTTCATCAAGGATATAAGTCTGCAATTTTCTTTCTTTGATGTGTCCTTAACTGGTTTTGAAACTAGAGTGATATTGAGTTTGTAGAGTGACTTTGGAAGCATTTTTTCCCTTTCTATTTCATGGAATAATTTGAAGAGCATTGGTGTTAGTTTTCTTTAAAGGTCTTGTAAAATTCAGCTGTGAATGCTTCTGGTCCTGGGCATTTCTTTATTACTATTTCAATCTCATAGCTTGTTATTGGTCTGTTTCAATTTTCTATATCCTCTGTGTTCTATTTTGGTGGTTTATATGCCTAGAAATTTTTCTTTTAGTTTTCCCAATTTATTGGAATATAAGGTTTCAGAAGAAACACAATAATGATCCTCTGTACCTCAGTGGTGTCTCTTGTAATATTCCTCTTTTTTTCTCTAATATATTAATTTATATTCTTTATCTCTTTCTTTTGGTTAGTTTGGCTAAGAGTTTAGCAATCTTGTTTATCTTTTCTAAGAACTAGCTCTTTTTTATTGATGGTTTGTATTGATTTTTATTCTGTATTTCATTTATTTCAGTTCTTATTTTTATTATTTCTTCTCTTCTAGTTTTGGGTGGGTTTGCTCTTGTTTCCTAAGACCTTGAGGTGTATGACTTGGTTATGCTTATTTACTTCAGGTATTTTTTGCTATTCAATGCAGGTGCTCCTGAGGTTCTTTGAGTCTATTTTCTGCCCAATTTCTATGATTTTTATTTTATTGCCTAACTGTGATTTTGACCTCAGTGTTTGCCTTAATTCTCTCTATATTTATATCCTGACTCGTATTGGTTCACCCATTTTCATCGTTGTTCTTAAAATGTTACTTGAAGTATTTTTTTCAAATAATAAATGTAAAAATTACTTCTGAAAGACAGGAACATATAATGGATAGATGTGCTATCAGACACTAAAGTTTGACATATTTGCTTCAGTGATTTTCTTGAAAGATTAAACATTACAGAGTTGCAACTCTGTGCGCTCACCTAAAGTTTGAACTACTATTTGCTTTGAAAATTACCCTGTCACATATAGAGAAATAACAGAATCTCCCCATATCCCCTGGATGGAAGCAAGAGTCCTTATTTAGCTGATCTGGAGGTTCTTGATTCTGTTCTCAGGGAATTTCTTCCTTGTTCATTGTCGTTTAATGACCATACTTTGAAGATCAAAGAACAAAATTTTACTTTCAGACAAAAAATACGTACATAATGAACTAAACGTTTGATTTTAAACAAAATATTCTAAAGGGCAAACTAGTCATTGGTGGGCCATTGTCTGGCCTCATTTTAAAAAAAAATTATCCTGCATTTATTGAGCACTTACCACTTACTGTGTAGTAGCCCCTGTTCTAAAAGTTGAACATACAGTCTCTGACTTAAACTTCATGACATCCTTTTAAGGGAGGTATGCTATTAATCCTATTTTACAGATGAAGAAACATGGAAACTCAGGTATTATTTGCAAAGCTCCATATTTAGGATGTGGTGGTCTAGGATTCAGTCTAGGCATTCTGTCACAAAGACTAGGCCACTAACTGGAACTTTCTGTGTGTCTCTGAATATTGACAACTGAGGTTCTCTGCATAATGGTATAATTTAATAGGCTCAGTGAAGTTCCCCTGCCTATATCTTTCTCCCTTCTAAAAGTTCCATGATGCCTTGAATACTATTGAATTTATTTTTTGAGTTGCCGGGACAAATGGCCACAGATTTAGTGACTTCATACTGCAAAATTATATTCTCTCACAGTTGTGGGAAATCTAAAATCAATGCATTGGCATGGCTGTGCTTCAGAGAAGGCTTCAGAGAAGAATCTTCCTTGCCTCTTCCAGCTTCTGAGGATTCCAGATGATCCTTGGCTTGTGGCAGCATCACGCCAACCTCTGCCTCCATGTTTACATGGCCTTCTCCTGTCTCTCTTATGTTCATACAAGGACATCAGTCATTGGATTTGGGGGCCATTTTGAATCCTGACTAGTTAATCTTAAGATAATTGATTACATTTTCAAAGCACCTATTTCTAAATAAGGTCACATTCTGAGTTTCCAAGTAGACATGAATTTTGGAGAACCCACATACTCAGCCCTTAAGATTTATTCTTTTGAGTTCAGAATTGCTTTGCTCAGATTCTACTTTTTCAACAATCAAATGAAGCCAGGAAAGACATTCCATGGATGTGTATTACAATTGTTAATCTTAATGACAATCTGGGAATCCTGAAAGAATACTGGGAAACAAAATAAGACAAAGAAAAGGAAGATGAGAAGGAAGGAATTGAGCAGATTTTAGTTAGTTTTTAGTTTGGATAGAAGTTTTATTGATAATATATTTCCTGAGAAGCATGGATAGAAGGAGAAAGAAGTGGAAAAACTCCACTTACCAGTTTGCTAACATGAGCTCTAAATTGCACTGGGTCCTGCATAATTTTTTGAAACTTTACTCAGAAGTGCAGACTGTAAATCTCACTTGCAACAATAAAAAAAATTTCTAATTGCATAGCAAGCAAACTGCCACCAGCAAAGCATTTCACAATCATCAAGTCCAACACCCCTTCATTTTATGAAATGTGTAAACTGTCTCTCAGTTACTTTTAAACCCAAAAATGTCAGTTGTGATGAATCCATCTGGTTCTTTCAATGAATATTTTTTGTAGAGCATTTTAGGGAAAGAGATGCTGAATGACTAGGAATGGGTAGCAGTGAGCATAAGATTAAAACCATTTCCCACTGAGATCTCAGTGACCATAGGCCAGTTTTTCATGTCTCATTGCCTGTCTCTCCATGAGCCAATTTACCTCCCAGGGATCCTGTGAGTATTATAGACACACATTTAGATGAAAGCAGGAAATCCCAATGCCAAGAGCATGTAGTGAACTCAATGTAATTGTGTATGTCTAAATGCTATGAGTGTAGTGGTGGGAGGTGTTACTTCTTTCTAAATAGGTGAGGAATCATAAATCTCCAAGAACCAGGACAAAATAATCCATATTTGAGTGCCAAAATAATCTGAATGTCTTTATCCTCACTTTATATAAGAAGAAGAGCCTACAAGATGACACTTAAAATGTGTTAAACTGAAAAAAAAGCTACATTGCTTTTTTTTAAAATTAGTACATTACATTTATACATAATATTGAGGTTCATTTTGACATAATCACACAAGCGTGGAACATAATTTGTTCCATCTCAGTCCCGGTACTTCCTCTTTCCCTCCCTTTCTCCCTTGCCTTTCCCTCCTATCTCTAGTATACTGAACTTCCTTCTATTTATTTACAGTTTTCTTTTTAAAGTTAATGCTTTGCACATGAAGGTGAAATCCATTGTGGTATATTCGTAAATGTACATAGCATAGTTTGATCAATTTCGTTGTAGTATTGCTCCTTTTTCCTGTCCCTCCTCCTTCTCCTTCAAACTCCTTTCTCTACTCCACTGAGTGCCCTTCTATTTTTATGAGATCTTCTCCCACCCCACATACCTTTTTGCCTCTTATTTTGTATAGCTCCCACCTAAGGGAGAAAACATTCAACCCTGGATTTTCTGAATCTAGCTTATTTCACTTGGTATGATGTTTACACGTTCCACCCATTTACTAGCAAATGCCATAATACTATTCTTTATGGCTGAGTAAAACTTCATTGTATACTTATAACACATTTTCTTCATCCATTCATCTGTTGACAGAAACCTGAACTGGTTCCATAACTTGGATATTGTGAATTGCACCACTGTAAACATTGTTGTGGCTGTATCATGATAGTATGCTGATTTTAGTTCTTTGGGACAAATATAAAGAAATTGGATAGCTGTGTCATATGGTAGCTCTGTTCCTAGACTTTGAGGAATCTCCATACCACTTTCCAAAGTGGTTGTGCTAATTTACAGTCCCACCAAAAATGTATGACTGTATCTTTCCCCCACATCTTCACCAGCATTTATTCTTATTTGTATTCTTTTTTGATAAATATTTTTATTAGAGCATTATCTTTATACATAGAAGATTAACATCTCAATAAATATGTATATTTATGAAATTTGATTTCAGTTTATGTCCTCATTTTCCTTTCCTCTCCAGTCCCCCATTTTCCTTTCTATACTCAATTGATCTTCTTTTTGCTTGTCTAGTCTATTTATTTTTATTGGTTCTTTCTACTTATACATAAAGGTGAATTTCCCTGTGTTATATTTATATATGCACATAGCATAATTTTAAAAAATTTATTCTGCATTCCCTCTATTTTTCATCCCTCCTCTCTCCCTTTCAGTATTTTTCTACTTTAATGATATTCCCCATATCTTTATGATATCTGATCCTTCCTTCCCTTCTGCATATGAGAGAAAACATTCAATCCTACATATATATATGTTTGTGTGTATATATATGTATATGTGTATATATATGTGTGTGTGTGTATGTGTGTGTATATATATGTGTGTGTGTGTGTGTGTGTGTATATATATATTTATATTTATTTATTTATTTATTTATTTTGGTACTAGGGATTGAACTTAGGTGCACTAGGCCACTGAGCCCCATCGCCACATCTATTTTGTATTTTACAGAGACAGGATCTCACTGAGTTGCTTAGTACCTTACTTTTGCTGAGGCTGATTTTCAACTCAAAATCTTCCTGCCTCAGGCTTCTGAGCTGCTGGGATTATAGGTGTGTACCACTGAACCTGGCTCAATCTTGGATTTTTTGAGACCAACTTATTTCACTTAGCATGATGTTTCCTATTTCCATCCATTTACTAGCAAAATCCATTGTGTATATTTACCATAGTTTTTTAATCCATTGATCTATTTATGAGCATTGGGATTGATTCTATAATTTGGCTATTGTGGATTGTGCTATGAACATTGAAATGACTGTATCACAATAGTATGCTAATTTTAGTTCTTTTGGATAAATACCAAGGAAGGGGAGAGCTGGATCATATGGGCCTTCCATTTCTAGTTTTTTGGTTTTTTTTGGTTTGTTTTTAAGGTTCTCTATATTGCTTTCCAGAGTGGAAAAGTCTGCAGTTCCACCAGTAATGTACGAGTGGACCTTTTCCCCCACATCCTTGTTGGCATTTATTATTGTCTGCGTTCTTGATAATTGCTATACTAATTGTAGTGAGATGGAATCTTTGTGTAGTTTTGATTTGCATTTTCCTGATTGCTAGATATGTTGAACATTTTTTCATATATTTGTTGGCTTTTTTTTTTTTTTTTTTTGGAGAAATGTCAATTTAGTTATTTTACCCATTTATTGATTGGGTTATTTAGTTTTTTGGTGTTACATTTTTTGAGTTCTTTATATACTCTGGATGTTAATCCCCTGTCAGAGGAGCAGCTTGCAAGAAACTTCTCCCATTCTCTGTGCTCCCTCTTCATATTCTTAACTGTTTCCTTTGCTGTGCAGAAGCTTTTTAATTTGATGCCATTTCACTTACTGATTCTTGGTTTTATTTCTTTTGCTTTAGGAGTGTTACTGAGGAATATGTTGCCTCTGCCAATATATTGAAGTATTAAGCCTACATTTTTCCTAGTAGTTACAAAATTTCTGGTCTCATTTCTAGGTTTATAACCCACTTTGAGTTGACTTTTATGCAGGGTGAATGGTAGGGATGTAGTTTTATTCTCCTACATATGGATATCCAGTTTTCCTATAACCCTTTTAAAAAACTCTTTTATCCAGTGTATATTTCTGGCATCAGGTTGAGTGTCAGATGACTTGTATGTATGTGGTTTTGTTTATGTGTCTTCTATTCCATTCATCTTCATGTCTGTTCTTGGTGTCAATATGTTTTTGTTACTATAGCTCTATAGAATAATTTGAGGGTATGTATAGTGATATCTTCAGCATTGCTCTGCTTATTCAGGATTGCTTTTGCTTTTCTGGTCTCTTATTTTTCCCAATGAATTTAGGACTTTTGTCTAGTTCTGTGAAAAATGTCATTGATATTTTGATAGGAATTGCATTGAATCTGTGAACACTTTTGGTAGCATGACCATTTCAACAATATTAATTCTGCCTATCCAAGAGTATGGGTGTTTGTTCCATCTTCTAAAGTCGTCTTCAATTTCTTTCTTCAGTACTCTATAGTTTTCATCATAGAGGTCTTTCACCTCCTTGGTTAAATTTATTCCCAAGTTCGCAAGTGCTATGAACTTCTCAATTTTAAATTGATGGTGATAGTGTATAGAGATTTAAATAACTTGCCCATAGTCAATAATTTATGATATAGTCATGGTTTTGATATTAGGTGTCCTCCAAAAGCTCATGTGTATGACAAAGGAAGAAACTTTAGCAGTGAAATGTATGGATCATGAGTATCTTAACCTAATCAGTTGTATTGATCCTCTAATAGGTATTAATTTGATGGCAACTGAAGCCAGGAAAAGTGTGGCTGGAGAAGATGGGTCACTGGGGGTGTGCCTTTGAGGTTTATATTTTGTCCATCTTGAGCAGAGTGTGTGCATGCTCACGCTCCCCTCCCCCTTTTTTCTTCCTGGTGCCATGTGTTGAGTCACTTTTCTCTGCCACAATCTTCCACTATAGTGGGGCCTCATCTTTGGGCCCCAAAGAATGGAGCTGGCCATCTGTGGACTGAGACCTCTGAAACCATGATCCCCAAATAAACTTCTTCCTCTTATTGTTCTTGTCCTGTTTTTGGTCACAGAAGTGAAAAAATTGACTAAAATGGAAATCATGGAACCTCCATTAGAAGCAAAGATTTGTGTTAAAATGTTTCTTTATCCACCATGTATTCTGGTGCTCTACCTGAATAATAACCAGGATCTAACCATTTCCTACCACCATCACCACTGTTGAAGTGTCCCAAGCATCATTATTCTTGTCAACATGTTAAGTTTTAAAACAAATTTAATTGACTTATTAATTGTCCATGTTTATGAGGTACATTGTGACATTTCAATACATGAATATAATGTATAATACCCAGATCAGGATAATTGGTATATCCATTTTCTCAGATATTTATAATTTTGTGTTGGTAAAATTTAAAATACTCTCTACTAGCTATTTTGAAGTATACAACTAATTTGTGGTCAGTCATAGTTATCCTACTGTGCTATAGAGCAAACACTTTTTTTGTTATCCAGCTGCCCTTCCCTATTCCCATTAACTATCTTCTCTCCGTTCTTCCTCTCCTACAATCTTCCCAGGCAACCATTATTCTGCTCTCTACTTCTGTGAGACTGTTTTAGCATCCACATACAAATAAAAACATGGCATTTGTCTTTCCAAACTGACTAAATTTACTTAACAATGTCCTCTAGTTCCACCCATATTGCTGCAAATAACAACATTTTGTTCTTTTTTCTGGCTAAATAATATTACACTATGTATATACACAACACTTTCTTTATACCTTAATTTTTTAATGTGCTCACAGGTTGATTCCATATCTTTCTTGCCTACATTTTTGAAACTCTTAATATTTTTCACTCTTCTAATCTTGCATATCCTCTGACTACTAATTGATATAGCAATCTGAGTTAACCCTTTAAAATGTTCTATGCTCACAGTTTTCGAAGGCTTTTCATCTGACTCAGAGTAAAAGTCAAAGTCTATCTGGAGACTAACATGCTAAGTGGAATAAGCCCATCCCCTCAAAACCAAAAGTTAAATGTTTTCTCTGATATGCGGAAGCTCACCCACAATAAGGGGAGGATGAGGGAAAGAATAGAAATGCAGAAGTTCAGATAATGGGGAATGGAGGGAAGGCAGGGGGTATAAGCAAAGAAAAGACAGTAGAATGAATCTGACATAACTTTCCCATATAAATATATAAAAACAACACAGTGAATCCCACCAGTATGTACATCCATAAAACTGGGATTCTAACTAGAATAAGATATATTCCATGCTTCTATAATTATATCAAAATGGATTCTGCTGTCATATATAACTAAAAAGAACCAATACATTTTTAAAAAATTGTCTATTGACTAGTCTCCAACAACCCACATGATCTGGCCTCTTCTCTTACGTTTTACTGCCTTATTCAGTCTATCCAGATTCAGACATTTTCATTCTTTGAAAATGCCCCCAAATGCCTTCATCTCTGAGCCTTTGTAATTACCTTTCCCTCTTCTTATACTATTCTTTATCTAGGGAGCCAGAAGTCTTGCTCCATTGCTTCCTAAAGTCTCAGGTCTTTCCTCGATACCTTCAATATTATTAATCTTTACCATCTTACCCTGAATCACTTTTATATAAAAGCTTTTGTCCCCTAAATACAAAATATGCATTTACTTTTTTATTGTATGTCTTGTTCCACAAGAATGTAATTGCTATGAGGCAGAGCCTGGAAATACTTTTTTTCTTTTTTAGCTCTATATCCCCAACACCCAGAATTGTGCCTACCATGTAGTGGGATGTTTTAGTCAGCTTTTTCATTGCTGTGACCAAATACCTGATAAGAACAATGTAGAAGAGGAAAAGATTATTGGGGGCTCGTGGTTCCAGAGGTTGCTGTCCATCATCAGCTGACTCCATGCCTCTGGGCCCTAGGTGAACCTAGGTGAAGGAGAACAACATGGCAGAAGGGTGTGGAAGACGAAGCAGCTCAGGACATGACAACAAGGAAGCAGAGTGAGCTCTGCTCACCAGGGACAAAATATATACCTTAAAGACATGCCCCTAGTGGTCTGCCTCTTACAGCCACACCCTACCTGTCTGAAGTTACTACCCAGTTAATCCATATTGGAGGATTAATCTATTTGTTAGGTTAATACTCTTGCAATCTAACTATTTCACCTCTGAATATTCTTGCCCTGTAACACACATGAGCTTTTGAGGGATACCACATATCCAAACCATAATGT
This sequence comes from Geosciurus inauris, assembly GCA_004024805.1. Lineage (NCBI taxonomy): Eukaryota > Metazoa > Chordata > Mammalia > Rodentia > Sciuridae > Geosciurus > Geosciurus inauris. The sequence continues at coordinate 110,018 of PVHX01000205.1, read as the reverse complement.
GGGAACATCATATCATTAGCTAACTGAATAGCACTCCTGTCTTGGTATCTAATGGGAAATAATGATAATGCATCTGCATTGCTTCTCTTAGGATTTGGTGGGGTCGTAGGAGATCCTAGAGGTGAAAGTGCTATACAAACAATAAAATACTATATCCACTTGCGAGATGTGTTGCTTTCTTCACTCTATGGTCCGCAACTATTTTAGATGAAAACTTTCCTTGGGATTCACAAGAGTGGGATAGCATTCCCTGGGATAACTTTGGGATACACTTTGTAATATGAGCAAATTCTAAAGTTTTAGAATCTGTGTATTTGAAAAGTCTTTAAAGGTTATATGGTCTAACCATTGAAAATTGCTTCACCACATTCCTGACAACCTTGTAGTAGCAGGAGTTCCTTCAGCTCTTTATGGCAATGCTTTCTGAAATGCACATTTTTAGACTATTCTTATCAGTGATAGGCTGATACCTACTCTTCTGTGATATTCAACTAGTATTTTTCATCCTCTTTGTAATCCATGTTGGAATATATTCTGTCCTTCTGAGGTTCCTTTCTAAATATCTTCCTTGATCATCAGTTCAACTTTGCTTAGGGTAAATGTCATCCTGCCAAGGGCACTAGAAATCTGGGAACTGTTACTATCTGAATATACTAGACCATTCTTAAAAGAATGACAATGATCATTTAAGCTATAGTTCAAGAATATTGTGTGCCAGCTGCTTCTCCCCAGGGTTCCCATTAATGTGTCATTTCCTTTTGCAACTTACTGCATCCATGACAGGGACAAACCAGTTATCAAATGGTTCCTCTAGGATCCTTTTTGTCTCTCTTCAACTGCTCCCAGTTGAAACCACTCACTTGCCTACTTTTTTGCCCTGATATCTCCCAACTCTCCTTTTATTATCTGTACAAGGAGAAATTCTTGTTTACCATCTACTAAAGTAGTCTGATACTATAGTGATTTTCTTGGCCTTGCCTCTAACTGGTTGTGTACAAGTCATGTCTTTTTTCTGTGACTGGTTATTCTCTCATGTTTAACAGGAGTGAAAATTTTGAATTTAAGATTGAATGAGTCCTTATTTAAAAAAATCACAATAAAAGAAATCTTTGTTCTAACGCTGGTTAAAGACTTAAATTGAGGTAGGCATGGTGGCCTTTGCTTATAATCCCTGAGGCAGGAGGATCGCAAAAACCAGCCTCAGCAACTTAGTGAGGCCCTAAGCAACTTAGCAAGATCCTGCCTCAAAATAAAATTTAAAAAATAGGGCTGGTGATGAGGCTCAGTGCTTGAGTGCTTCTAGGTTTAATCTCCAGTAAAGGAAGGAAGGAAGGAAAGAAGAAGAAAAGAATTAAATTGAATAAATATTTACTTAGTGTGTCCACCAGAAGCCATATATGGTTCTAGACACCAAAGTGATCTCAAGCAATATAAGATAACTGTGAATTTATCTCAAACCAATTGATTCTTCTAAAGATATGGCTTACATATTTGTAAAACAAGATAATTGTTAAGTTTTAGAATTAAGTTTTACATAGATGAATCAAAAAGGAGGAAAATAGTAGACAAGTATTGATTATTGTATTGGAAACTTGAATGTTGCACAGCTTCCTTGTGGCTGAATTTTTGGAGAAGGGCAGAATATTTAGAATTAGATTGCCTGGTTCTGAAACTTAGTTCCTTTTTATTAGGCAGAGGAAAAAAGGGCAAGTTATTTTACATCTATGTTCCTAAGCGATTTGAAGATATATGTCAAAGAAACTACCTTGTAGGTTTCATGTGAGGATAACTAAGATAGTGCATACAGAGTCAAGTCCTGAGAGAAAAAGCATGGTATGCAGTAAGTATTCATTAAATGGTGGCTCTTACAACAGTTGTTGATGCCTTTAATTTCTTCATATCTTGCAGAGTCATTGCTATACTTCCTTAGGTATTCTTTTTACTGCCTAAACTTGTGTTTCACATGTATTTACTATTACTATCTCAGTGCACTAAAATCCCAAAATGGTTAAGCATAGAAAAAGTGTTAGCACTTGTTTCTGATTTTGGAAGACCTCTGATAAAGATTATGGTGTCATCAGAGACAAACCCACATAAATATAGTTATCTCATAATAGACAAAGGTGCCAAAAACATACACTGGAGAAAAGATAGCCTCTTCAATAAATGGTGCTGGGAAAACTGGAAATCCATATACAGCAAAATGAAACTAAATTCCTATCTCTCACTATGCACAAAACTCAAAGTGGATCAAAGACCTAGGAATTAGACCAGAGACCCTGTGCCTAATTGAGAAGAAAGTAAGCCCAAATCTTCATCATGTCAGATTAGGCCCCAACTTTCTTAACAAGACTTCTAAAGTGCAAGACATAAATGCAAGAGTCAATAAATGGGATGAGTTCAAACTAAAAAGCTTCTTCTCAGCAAAAGAAACAGTCAATGAGGTGAACAGAGAGCCTACATTCTGGGAGCAAATTTTTGTCACACATACATCAGATAGAGCACTAATCTCCAGGATATATAAAGAACCCAAAAAACTAAACACCAGAAAAACAAACAACCCAATCAGTAAATGGGCTAAGGAGCTGAACAGAAACTTCTCAGAACAAGATATACAATCAAGCAACAAATATATGAAAAAGTGTTTAACATCTCTAGCCATTAGAGAAATACAAATCAAAACTACTCTAAGATTTCATCTCATGCCAGTCAGAACGGCAGTTATCCAAAACACAAACAACAAAAATATTGGTGAGGATGTGGAAGAAAAGGCACTCATACATTGTCGGAGCACTCCCTCTACCTTCAACCCCTTCCTTCTCTCTTTTCCCATTCTATGCTGATAAATCACACTCCCAGCAAAGCATGCCTCATTGGTTGCAACCTCGGGGCCATGATTGGTCTGAGGACCCTATATAAGCTCCTGTACTTCCTGGAATAAATGGGTTCCGCATCTCGCTCCAGCAGAGCAGTCTTACTTACCCCTGGAGTCTGGGTGGGGTGACTCCGCAGACCCTCATCCCAAAACCTCATCCCGTGAAACCCCACTTCCTTCTCCCCAAGGATCTCTTTTCGTCTCTTGGGACCCCAACTCATCAAGCAGACCCATGAGGCACAACTTCAAACAATAATACATTGCTAGTGTAATGCTTTAAGGGTCGCTCTGTGTGGGTCTGCTTGTCAAGTTGGGGTCCTGGGAGACAAAGAAAGAAGGGGTCTCTGGGGAAGAAGACAAAATGGGGTCTCCCAGGATGGTGGCAGTCTGTGGGTTCACTGTCCCCAGACCCCAGGGTGTAGGGAAAAACCTGCTCTGCCCCAGTGAGACGCAGAAATATTGGAGTGAGATGCAGAAACACCATTTATTCCAGAAAGTACAGAAGCTTATATGGACTCCTGGACCAATCAGGTCCAAAGTAACAAAGGGGTGCTCTCTGTGAAGCAGATAATCCATTAGCATAGAATAGGGAAAGATGGAAGGGAGGAGTTGAAGGTATGGAGAGTGCTCCTACACTGGTAGAACTGCAAATTGGTAAAACCAATCTGGAAAGTGGTATGGAGATTCCTTAGAAAACTTGGATGGAACCACCATTTGACCCAGCCATCCCATTCCTTGATCTATACCATAAGACTTAAAAACAGCATACTCCAGGAATGCAGACACTTGAAAATTTATAGCAGCACAATTCACAATAGCTAAACTGTTGAAGCAACCTAGATGCCCTTCAATGATGAATGGATAAAGAAACTGTGGTATACATACACAATGGAATATTATTCAGCATTAAAAGAAAAGAAAATTATGGTATTTTCAGGTAAATGGATGGAGTTGGAGAACATCATGCTAAGGAAAGTAAGCCAATCCCAGAAAACCAAAGACTAAGTATTCTCTCTGATAAGTGGATGCTGATCCATAATACGGGAGAGGGCATGGGAAGAATGGTGAAACTTTGGTCAAAGGGGAGAGGAGGGAAGGAATGGGATATGAGGGCAAGAAAAATGGTGGAATGCAATGGACTACAATGCCCTAGGTTCATGTATGACTGCACATATGGTGTAACTCAACATTGTGTACAACCAGAGAAATGAAAAGTTGTGGTCCATTTGTGTACAATGAATCAAAATGCATTCTGCTGTCATGTAAACCTAATTATAATAAAATATATATTAAAAAAGAGAAATCTTTAGAATTTGACATACATGAATAAACTTTAGACCTTTATATCTAGTGTCTCTGAGAAATAAAATGGTACTCAGGGATAAAAAGAGTGTATTGTAAGAGTTCTAATAAATATAGACATAAAATATAAAAAAAAGATGGTGGTGTCATGACTTTGGATATAGAAGCTTAAATCCCTGAATGTAATGGTAGCTTAGAATGGTTTAAATGGGCAAAATATTTTTCTTTATTTTTGTGGACAGTGAAAATGACTGCTCAAGAGGAAAGAAAAGTGGCAAGACTCCTTTTTGCTTTTCTTGTCTCAGGATAGGAAAGCAAGGGCAACAGAACCTTCAGATTACATGTTCCAAAATTCAACTGACAAAAAGCCTATTCAGGAGTGTTAACTTTTATACAATGGCTCCTGGACACAGAGTCAGTGTCCCTTATAGTAAATATGAGTAATGTCATTAGCTGGTGGCCAGATATACTAGTAATTGAGGCTATTTGAAATTAAGTGGGGAGACAGAACACTACACTTATATAAAGTATACTGTATTTGAGTCCTAGACTCATGCCTACTAGTTTGTAGCCTCAGACAATACATTTTAGAGAACTAAAGCACCAATGTAAAAATGAATATATGATTTCTCAGAAGGTCATTAAAATGACCAGTCTCACAAACTATAAATTATAAAAAATTTAATGATAATTTGTACTGCTGTCCAGATGTAGGATTCAGCACCAAGGAGAGATCCCTATGAGCAAATGACTAAACAATTATTCTTATCTTGGGCCATGGTCCACTGAAGTGTTGTACCTACTAACTGTAAGTCAATGATAAACCGTAGAGATAGCGGTGAACATGGCATGTGCCATCTTGTCCTCATCAAGCTATAGACCTCAAAGGACCAGTACTCCTAAGTTGTGTCAAACATCTCCCTGAGAATAGAATCATTGCAATACTTATTGAATGACTATACATTCCAAGTCTTATAAAAGTATTTCCATACCCTTTGACCATTTATCAATATAACCTTTAAAGTTTCTTACAGATTCAAATACTATGAGGAAAAGTGAAGGAATAAAAACCTAAGGAGAGAATTCATGTCATAATGTTACTTCCACCATACTTTATTAACCAGAGAAGTTCACAAGCATTCTTAGAATCAAGGGGAAGAGACAAAGACCTTACATATTGATGATGTGGTCTGGTGAGAAAAGATCACATTGTAGAAAAGCAATTTGACAATAGTTACTTGTCAAGTTTATTTTTAATTTCTATAATCATTTTGTATATATGTTATATATAACTGCAGCTGAATTTGCTTAAATATTTAACTCTAATATATGTAGTTCACAAGGGAGAGAAAAATATTCTGCATATAGGACATGTTCTTTTGTGATTCAGAGATGCTATGTTGGTTTCAGATGCTGACTGTATTGGAACCCAAAGACTCGGAAAATGTTTGATGAATGAATGAATATGAATTTAGATACCTAGGTCTTCCCAAGCATTGTGGACAAGTTTCAAATACATATTTTATATTTAATAACAGTTTCTAAGTTATATAGTTTGATGCTGGATTAAGTCAGCTCAGGAGTGCTGGAATGCTAGAGATGGCTAATATCAGTTTGGAAAAAGCAGTTATTCAGGAATTTTGCAAACTGTTGGTTAAATTGTTGATAACTTGAAACTGGCTATAATAAAGGCATGTAAACCATAAAAAATGGACATGTACTACAAATAAAAGCTTTTTTTGTCATGATAGTTTACCATAATATTACTAAACCATAGAAGATTCTTTTCCTCACTGGGGTCATGACCATCACAAGCCACAGAAGGATTTCACATTACTGGTGAAGTGTAACTAACTATATATATACAGAGAATCAATGAGTAGCTGAAGTTATTAAGATACCTGTCATATTATTTCAATCAATATATGCTTGGGTTTTATTATGCAAGTTAGGGCAGTGATTAGGATGGCAAATATATAATAAATCACTTTTTATGCCCTGAAAATTCTTAGAAAGGACTGAATATCTCTAGAGCAGACTAGAAAGATATAACCTCAACACTGTGCTAACATTTTGTGAATCCACCTAGATACCATAAAGGAAATGCATCCCAGTATCCTAGCAGGGTTAGATCAAATATACATTTCTTGAACTCTGCATAGAATTAGGGTTCTTGGAGGTAAGACAATGCCAAGTGAACATGGGCAATATCTTGTCTAGGATATTAGGATGTATCAAAAATGTTTTCTAGACACACAATCATAGTCTAAAAGATCATAGAATTCATGGTTCAAAAAATGCTGAAATTCCTGTTTTGCATTATTGAAGCTGAACATTGTAGTATATTTAAAGGGACTCTAATGTATTAAAATTTCAGTCTTCCTCTCAATTCTATCCCTTTTCTGAATCAGATTATACATTTTAAAGAAATATAGTTAGTTTTGAATGTCATTTGTTTTGGATGAATTTTTCTAATAAGTTCTCTATTAGGCTTCTGAATAGACTGAATAATCAGGAGTTGTTAGAAAAAATAGTGCTCTTCATCATTTTAACAAATGTATTTACAATTGCAAAACTGTGGAAGCAACCCAGATGTCCTTCAATAGATGAATGGATAAAGAAACTGTGGTACATATACACAATGGAATATTATTCAGCAATAAAAGAGAATAAAATTATGGCATTTGCAGGCAAATGGATGGAACTGGAAAGCATTATGCTAAGTGAAGTAAGCCAATCCCAAAAAACCA